>JMFS01007984.1:0-12226 GCA_000699545.1 Podiceps cristatus
GAGGGGTGGGGGGAAAGTGTTTTTAAGATTTAGTTTTTATTACTCATTATCCTACTCTGATTTTCATTAATAATAAAATTAAACTGACTTTCCAAAGTCTCATCTGTTTTGCCTGTGATGGTAATTGCTGAGTGATCTCCCTGCCCTTATCTTGACCCAGGAGTCTTTTGTTATATTTTCTCTCCCCTGCCCAGCTGTGGAGGGGACAGATAGAGAGGCTTTGGTGGGCACTGGGCATCCAGCCAGGATCCACTCACCACAAACCCATAGCGTGGATTTTCTACACTATTAGAATCTGTAAATGCTTTAAAAAGCAAATTTCTACTAGACATTTAGGTTGTATTCCTGGTAAATGAGAAAAGGACTTCCTTATGACAGAAGGAAATGTAGCCATTGGAATGTTTAGTATAAATGTTAAAGAAAAACTATTTGGGGTCAAAATTTGTGATTTACCTAAACCAGCCTGTCTGCACTCAGTCACAGACCGATATAGCTTCAAATCGCATCGTGTAATAACACATCCCGAAGAACATAGGCCATTATGCTGCTGCCATTGACAGACCATTACTGCATCCAGACTGATAGAAATGTGCACTCATTTGGAATAAACCAATTAGCAGGATTACACACCAAAAAATCACCAGGAAGTACAAGTTTTTAGATATTGCATAACCTTTTGTGGAGCCTTTGATTCCACCTCTTAATGGTAATATTATTTTCAAGGTAACTTCATTCTTTTGTGCTTTATCTTGTTGTCTGTCACTGAATAAACAGTGTATATGAGCCAAGTATCTCAAACACGACCTGTTTATTATAAATTGTGCTGTAGAGTTAAATGGGTTGTGACTCATTTTCCAAATTTATATATATACCAACATTACCTTCTCCAGTGTAGATCCAAGACAGAAGGGACAATTACTGGTGTTTCGACCAGACCACCTTGAAATTTTACATGATCCCTCCAACATGGCAAAAATAAATCTGCAACTTCAAATCAAAAGTTTCCATTGCTCTTCAAAGGAAAGGTGCTAAATTACCACAAAACAGTTCTGTATTGAAGCATCCCTTTTTAAAGGCAAGTACAGTTTTACCAGCTGTATTGGCAGCTCTGACCCTACAGGTAGATAGCTGAGATTCTCCAATACATTTAGACATAATATCACTTACTGGTCTACATTATACAATTTTCAATTCAGTTTCCCCAAAAATGTAATAAAATTTGATCAGCCGAGGAAAAGGTGCTGCTTGTCTACTTCTTGGCATGGCTTACAGAGGCTGGTGAATCTTCTACAACTAAGGAATCTGGGTTTGTTTAGTACAAGTTTTTATTTTGAGACATTTCCTGGCACAATAACCAGTATCAGCAAGGATCATGGCTGTCACCATTGCCAAACAGAAAATAGATTCAAACAGAAAGGGGGAAAAGGATATGGTCTAAGATAGAAAATTAATTTTATCACTTAAGTGCATTTTTATCAGCAGCTCATGGCAGAAACTAAATGATAAAATATTTGCATAGAAACAATTGCAGTATCACAGTAGTGACTATGGTTTATATCTTCATTAACAGAGGAATGTAAGCTGTCTGAAAGGTTTATTTCCCTGCTACAATAATCTGTTTTTTATCCCTTTTTTCTGTTTTAATTCCTGTGCACCTCAAACACTTTAAAATAATTCTTTGCAACTGTTTCTGAAAGCGGAGGGAGCTTTATGGTGGGGAAGAGGGCCACAGGAAGACGACATGACTTGTGCAAGGTCACACAAAAAGGCTGCAGCAGAGCTTCAGAGTGAATCACGACGCCAGGGACTTGAATGCTCTAATCACAAAAATACGTTTCAGCTCCTGTCTTTTCCCATCTTGACAGTAACAGAGGAGAAATCTAGAAGAACCACCTTCAGAGCATTGTTCTATCACTCAGCAAAGGAGAACACATGGCTGAAGTTCTCCAAGCCTGCTTCTACAACCCGACAAAGCAAACTGAGTTAAAACTTCCTACCTACCTTAGTCAGCTTCATTTCAAGTATGTGGCTGTTCTGAATCCTGGTATCATAGTGAGCGACCTCTTTGGTAGATGATTTGACTTTTAAAATGATTTTGACATAGGAAAACACAATCACCGCAGTTGGAAACAGGAGGCAAAAGAAAAGAATACTCAGAATAAAAGCCTGTCCAGCCACCGAAGCTTGCGCCAGCCACCAGTCCAGAGTGCAGGAGGTCCCAAACGGCTCGGGGGCGTAGCTTCCCACACCAGCAAAAGGCACCGTAGCCCAGAACGTAGCATAGGCCCAGATCACTGCCAGACAGATAAATGCATGACGTCTCTTAAGCCAGGTACCTGAAACATAATTTAAGAGTTGAAAGTATACGTATTTGACACAATTTAACAGGTCATTCTACACATGCAGTAGGAGTTTGCTTGACTGTTCGACAACGAGTCTGTAAGGTTCATCTCGCCTCTTTCCAGGTGTCGGTAGTGACCCCTGAGCTAGCCACCCCAGCTCGCATGTACCTCATGAAGAGAAACACACATTCATACGGAGGGCTCCACCTGATTTTAGTTCAGATCTTTACTTTGGGCCATGACAATTTACAGCCTAGAAAGAGTCCGTACAAAAGCAACCCAAACAACTAGCTCAGCAACAATCGGGGCAATCTTGTCTCGTAATTTTGAAAATCGCTTTGTGGTCTGTAAAGGTGTATTCATAGTGAGTGGTCAGATGAGATGGACGTTCAACCCCCATCAAGAACTAAGTGTTTAATTCAGCCTTTCGTTATTCAGTATGAAGGCTCACTAGCTGACACTGCATAATGCAACTTACATTATTTTCTGTTCCTCCTGTCACATATTAACTGGCTAAAGTTTGATCTCAGGGCACTTAATATAAATTATAAACCCAAGTGACTGAAAGACAAGGCTTTACAGAAGAAATAACATATCCAAGATTAATTTTTACCTTGTCATTCTTTTCCAGTACAGTACATCACCATGTGAGTACTGTCAGAAGTATTCATAATAAATGTTTTCATGTATCTTTGCCCATTTTTTTTTTTTATTGAATGTTAATGACATGCCTGGAGCTGTGGAGTATTATTTCTCTGCTCATCTTGCATACAACTCTAATTCATCTAGAAAAGGCTTCAGTTTACAAGCTTTCCATCATCACCTATGTTCAGCATGTTGGATTCAAATAGGACTAACAAGTTAAAACCCATGATTTATGCAGAAACTCATAGACTATGGGATTATAACAGCTCCTTCCACCTGGGAAGCTCTAATCTGTTTTCACTCCCCATTCACTGACATTGAGGAGCTTTATTCAGGGTTTGAGAATGACTTCAACCAAAACCAAAGCAAAGAAACAACTGTATTTTGGATGTGACCAGTGTCCCTTCCCCAGCTGACTTTACATTTCCAGATCACTGTAAGGAAAATGAACACTGATAGACAAATGACATATTCAAGCGCAATGGCTGAGAGTTGGAAAGGTGGTTTGTTGTGTTCAGGTGTGGAAAAACAAAGCAGCAATAGCATGAGTACTAAAAGATCAACATTATTTTCACAGCTATTGTCAAACCATAGTAATCTATTATCAAAAAAGTAGTATATAGTCAGGTGCTCCAGGTTCCTGATAACCGATTTAGGCCTTAGACATAAAATGGCTGAGCTAACCACCAAGACTGAACATGATAAATATGTTTATTGCTCTCCATCATTTTGAATGGACAACCATGATCAAATAGCCCTTGAGAAAAAAAGGTTTTGAACTGTTCTGTCTCTCTTGAAGTAAGATGTTATACTGAATACCAGAGCTCATGGCATGAATGCAGCTGGCTATGGAATATTTACTTCGGCTCACCAAGTCTGTGAAGAATTGCCTATGATTTGGGTTGCCACTGAATTATTTTGATAAGACTTCTATAGAGAAAACTGAAAACCTGCTTAATGTGAATGGCATATTTAAAACTCAGCTAAGGAGACCTTCCCTGCACTCACATTTAAGGAAAAAGTATAGAGATGACAGGATCTACAATAGCAGATCTTAGCACAGTACCACAACTTTTAATTGATAGCATACTCAGCTATTGATCTTTGATATTATATGTCATTATAATGAAATCTGTTGTATGTCTCTCAAGTCACATGGGCAAGGTGTTTCTTATCTGTAAAGTCACCTCAAGTATTCCCTGCATTTTGTTGAGGAGTTAGTCCCTTCCAATGCAAGAAAAACATCTTTTCTAAACTGTGACAAGATCTTCTAATTAGAAAAAATGAAGCATATTACACATCATATTCAAGAGAAATAAGGTATCGACGGATATGATAACAGCTTTCGTTGCTAAATTCATTTCATCCTCTCAGGTTCCATCTCCGTATTAGAGACAATATCACATTATGACCTATTGCACATCCAAATCTTTTAGATGTTTTAAATAGCTTGCCAAATATCTTAAAGGAATTCAGACATCTAATAAGGAATATTTTTGTGTGTTGGTCCATAAGATATTGCAATATGAGCAGTACTTGCATCTGTTAGTATTAATAGGTCTTGACAGACACAAAGTGACTTATCTATGAGTGATTACTAAAAATCATGGCTTTAAGCAGTCAGCAGAGAGACAACAGAGGAGGTGATATGTCCAGCAATACAAATTTAGCTGGGATTACTTGGATTGTGCAAATGTGTCTCTTATCTGTGTATTCCCCTCTATATTTAATAAAAGCATTCTGAAGAGCTTAAGTATGACCTCAGTCTAGAAAACTATATCACTTAATATAGTTATCTTTCTTACCATAAGACAAGTGGCAGATTTTTAGGTATCTATCCAGGCTGACAGCTGTCATGGTAATAAGGCTCCCACAGCCAAAGAAGAAACCAGCCCATCCATACCAGCGGCATCCCATCCATCCAAACACCCAGCGGTGAGAAAAGAAGGAAATGATACTAAAGGGTTTTCCTACAACTTCAAAGGGAGAAAAGAATGTCAGTTGACTGATAAAATCCTTCACTGATAAAACCACCCTTTTTCAGAAACACAAACCCTCCCATTTGCCCAAAGCTAATACCAGTACAAATGCTCTGCAACGGGGAGAGGGGGCTTCGGGCACAACAGATGTGATGACTTGCATGCCCTCCATCCACAAGACTAAGCCTAAGACAACTGTATCTAGATCCTATAGCATTTATGCTGTGGTAGGATGAGCCAAGCCTGAAGAAGTGCTTTAGTGGAGACCACACGAACCAGAAGTGAACCCATGCTCTGGTACTGAGCATCCGCAAACACTTCCCATTATTAAAACGTCAGAGTATGTGTTAAGTCCACATACAAACACATGTCACTATGTAAACAATACAAGTGATGAGTGAGTCTCAGTTTGAAACAGGCACAGATCTAGTTAGTCTACATCTTTATAATCAATTTGAGGGTAAGAAAGCTCTGCAGAGGGATCTGGACAAGCTGGATCAATGGGCTGAGGTCAATTGCATGAGGTTTAACAAGGCCAGGTGCTGGGTCCAGCACTTGGGTCACAACAACCACAGGCAACACTCCAGGCTTGGGGAGGAGCAGCTGGGAAGCTGCCAGGCAGAAAAGGACCTGTGGGTGTTGGTCAACAGGTGGCTGAACATGAGCCAGCAGTGAGCCCAGGTGGCCAAGAAGGCCAACAGCATCCTGGCCTGAATCAGGAATAGTAGAACCAGCAGAGCTAGAGAAGTGATTGTCCAACTGTACCCAGCACTGGTGAGGCCGCACCTCAAGTGCTGGGTTCAGTTTTGGGCCCTTCGCTCCAAGAAAGATGTTGAGGTGCTGGAGTGGATCCAGAGAAGGGTAACGAAGCTGGGGAAAGGTCTGGAGTACAAGTCCTGTGAGGAGCAGCTGAGGGAGCTGGGGGTGTTCAGCCTGGAGAAAAGGAGGCTGAGGGGAGACCTTCTCGCTCTCTACAGCTACCTGCAAGGAGGTTGCAGTGAGGTGGGTGTGGGTCTCTTCTCCCAAGTAACTAGTAATAGGATGAGAGAAAATGGCCTCAAGTTGCCACAGGGGAGGTTTAGTTTAGATATTAGGAAACATTTCTTTACTGAAAGGGTTGTCAGGCACTGGAACAGGCTGCCCAGGGAAGTGGGGGGGTCACCATCCCTGGAGGGGTTTATCTTGTAGACATGGCAGTTCAAGACATGGTTTAATAGATATGGTGTGTTGGGTTGACGGTTGGACTTGATGATCTTAGAGGTCTTTTCCAACATTAATGATTCTATGATTCTGTGATTCTATGATTGAGTGTCTTCAAGTGTTGGATAAAGAAATTTGCCTCCAAAGAGGACTATTCATAGAAGTTCAAAACAAAAGCCTCTACCTTGTTGAAGTGATCTATAAAAAAATATTTTGGATTTTTCCCAAAAATGCTCTATTTCAGTCAAACTGATGAATACGTATCAAGGCCCAACATTAGGATCGATATGGGGTAAAGTGTCAGGTTAGAATCAAAGATGGTCGCAGCCGGGACTTGAGCTGCAGAGGTGGCTTCAGCTCTTGTCCATACCACACTCTTCCTTGGTAGCTCTCAGTAAGTCATCTGGCCACAGATATTAAAAAGTTTTAAACATCCCCAAACAAGACAGAAATACCTATTTTGGAGACTTCGTTTTACTGGCACCTTAGCTCATTTCTTCATTTGTAAAAGCGGGTGGTGTGTTATGGAAAAAGTGAAGTTAGGTCCTATGTTATTACATTCTCACCTTAAAACAGACTAACATTATTCATATTCTTTGTAAGTACCATGAAAACAAGAAAGTTTGGAAATTGTAATTTTCTGGTTGGAAATTTTCACTTCCTGATTTTGGGGTTTTTTTTATTTGGTTTTTGTTTTTGTTTTTTGTCTCAAACTGGACAAACAAAAAAAATTCAAGTTTAATGGAACAGAAAACTCAAAAATTTACAATCTAGGAACAGCAGCATTTTTTCTGAATCCTTCATTTCTGCTTACAAGACTGACCTAAAATGTTCTAAGGCCTGAACAGTTCAACTGCAACATTCAATCAACATTAAATATTGAACTTCACCTTCCTGTGACTGTCTTCCTTCTTGCACAGGAGTTGACAGAGCACCTCAAGGAATTGAAAACACCTCAGCTGCTCTGGGTTAGTTTCCCTGGCTGAACCACACTGTAATGTCATGGCAGCTCAGTGAATTGGTTTATAAAGAAGGCAAAAATGGTCTTGTAAACTATAATTTCTGCAAGGTAACCTAGTCGTAGAAGTCAAGACAAAAATCTCTATTTTGTTGAAGTGATCTGTAGAAAAATATTTTTGATTGTTCCCCAAAATATGCCATTTCAGATCAAACTGATGCAAAACTAAATATTTTGTTTTCATTTGTAACAGAAAATTAAAATATTTTTACCAAAACAAAATCTTGCTGAAAATGCCTTTGTTCCATTTTCTATGCCAAAAAAGAACCCAATCATGATTGAAAACCCTACCAAATTAGACTTATTTTTAAACAAGGTATTTTGGGATTCTTTTCCTTTAGCCTAAGCCTGTAAGGAAAATTCTGCCTGAGCCTGAAGGCTGTGCTCAGGTCAATATATTATGTGCTTTTCTCCAAAGAGAAGCAGTGTACTTTAATTTTTCAAGCAGAAGTTGACCTCAGAGATTAAGGTTTCATGAAAAACATGTAATATGGCAAGGTCTAAGATATATGCTAAGAGTCAGCAACTTTACGCATGTAAATCATTGTCAGCTTTAAAGGCTAGAACATTTATTTGCACAAAATCAAATTTCTCTTCGGCAGCACAGGACTCGGGCCTTGCTCTCAGTGCAAAATGAGGCTGATGCAGTTTTGAACAAGTGGATGGTGCCACCCTGTGGAAATTTGCAGGAAGCAGGGCCATGGCAGAAGCCGTGTCTTCAATAAGGTGCCAAGACAAGTGTGTGAAATATGAAAATTTTGGGAAAAGTCTTCACTCCAGTCGGTCCAGCAGAAAGAATACAACACATTCCTTGAGTCAACATCTTCCATTAAGGAAAAAAAAAAAAGAAAAAAAATTAAAAGAAAGAAAGAGAAGGCAGAAAAAGCACATCTGGCTGCACCAATCACAATTATTTTTAATTACAAAACTTAAACATACAGCTAGATTTGGATCCCCAAGGAAGATAAGGTGACCAAGTGGTATGTTGGTGACAGACCTTAACAGAGAGACTAGCAGCCCTTATGCTAAGAGGGCTTCCAGACAAGCTGTAGTTTGTACGACTGGGACATGCAGCTTATGGTTAGGAGATATCTATTTACATTCCAAATTCATAGGTATTGAAATTCTTCTGAAACACTCTGTCTCATTGGAGTGACTCTCGTTAGAGACAGATATGAGCCTTATACAATAAGACACACTCTTAGGACACAAAGGAGATGGGGGCATCACAGAAGAGGCAAAATTGGTTTGAGGGATTTTTTTCTCTCCACTTCTAAGTGTTGCGAGATGAAAACAGTTTCTCTATGATGGATATGTCATTGGGATTTCTTTGTGTGGTAGCAGACCAGAGGTATTTATATTATCACCTGTCTTCTGATGATTTCATAAGTCTCTCCTTCAGAAAACCATGTTTACTGATCACCAAGAGGCATTAATATTCCTGGAAGCTGAGGGGATGAGCAGCTCCTCGGCCAAGGGCAGTGAGAGCACAATGAGCTTCAGTTTTGGGAGGCTGGGAGCCATCATTTTATGTTGTTCAGTGCTATTTTAGGCATTTGGATGAAGTCAAAAGCATTTGGCAGAGACAAGAGCAGGAAAAGGGTGCACTGGAGCTGGGGGCAAGGGTCCTGGTGTGTGCAACACATGGGGGACGGATGGCTTTGGGAGCATGGGAACATACTGTCATTTATATTGCACTGGGGAGATCCCATGGTCAGCTGGGTCACATCAAGCCTTTACACCCATTGGATTGTCTGCCATCCAAAATATCCTTTTCTAAAGGACGCCCAGTCCTCTCCCCGCATTTGCATGAAGCCATAAGCAGCTGAATGAGACTCGTGTCAGGAGCCAAAGGAATGATTACCAAAGGCTTTTGACTCTGCAACTTCGTATAAACTTTTCCAAAGCTCCCTTCTCTCATGGCAGGGCATTGAGGCTGTGGGGTTGAAATAAAATTCCCTCTAGTTGGCTGATGTTGCTCTTACTCTATAGATTGACACAAATTTTTATTTTTCGGACCCAGAGATAAAAGAGGATGGTCACTAGAGAGAAAATCATTGGCTTTGATAGTCTGGTGGCCACTGGCATTTTCCAATTCTTCCCTCATGCCCCTCCTCAGTCATACTTGGCTGAATATATATTTTTGGGTACCTAGATCCCTCCTGTTGCACCCTACAGCAAGAAAATACAATTTTCTTCATCCGTAATACCGAGATATTTTGTGGTTACTGTGCCAGGATGTACATGGGAGCCGTCTTTGAAGGCCTGCCCAGTGCTGGGGTGAACAGGAGTTTTGCCTGATTGATAAAATCAACCCTATTTTTTCCTCTGTATTTTTCATTCCTTTCCATCAAATTATTCAGGAATGCTGTTTTCTATCCTCCTCTCTTATTTATATGCAAATAATAGAGCAAAAGGCAATTTGGTCACCCCATGACTTCCAGAGGACTGCCTCTTGCTGTTGCCAGAAAGAATGGTGGGATAGTAAAAATGAGTGAAAACAAAACATGAAATTACCTGAAATGCCCAGATCACACACTGCTAAATTAACAGTCATTATCTCAGCAGGTCTCAACTTCTTTTTTCTCTTTGAGGACATAAAAATAACATACCCATTTCCCAGAGTTGAAAGAATCCCTATAAAAATGAAAATTAAAAAAAAAAAAAAAAAAGAGAAAAACAAAAAAAAAAAAATAAAAACAAATTAGAATTCTCCTCAATAACCAACAGTATTCCATCTTCCTTGTAAAATTCTCTGATATTTTCAGCCTGAACCTGCAGTTCCAAGGATAGACATTTTACTCTGAAACATGATCATCTCATCCTCATTATGCAGCTCATAGAGACATCTACCGCAGATGACTCCCTCCCACAAAAAATGCTATTTTCCCCTCTGCAGCAGGGCATTGCCTTCACCACCTGAGCCTGCACAACTATCATTTGAATGCATGTAATAGAAATCCCATAATTCCTCTGTTCTGATCAACCCTGTTTGCCTCACAAACATTTATACAACCACAAGAATGAAATTCAGTTGTCTATAATCACAAGGACTCAGATCTCTGACCAACCTTGTTTTTATTACTATAATCAGAGGCTGAGGGATAAATTTCTAAAATAATGTAAATGAATATATTAATATCACGTAATTTTAAAATAAAAATATTTCTATCATAAGAAAAAAATGATAAAATATAACTGATTTTAATTTCCAGCTGGAATCATGTTGGATGACATCTTTTTTGTCACATCACTACCCAAGGACCCGCAGGGATCAATGCTATAAGTCATTAATCAGTTATGGAGCTAATCACACGGGTACCAAAAATTGCAGGGTTTCCAATTCCTTTAAAGAAAACTGTTTCTTCACTAATTCACGTTTGAACGTATTTGAGCCAGGAGCAAGCATTTTGCAGTGGAAATGCAAGAACAACACATAACGTCCCTTTCAAGAAGCAAGAGCCCCCCCAAAGGTGAACACCCCAAAGGGACCATGGCCCATGGAGGCCTCACACCAGAGCAGAGGAGACAACTAAGAAGGACGGAGACAGAGAAGAAAAGAGTGAAAAGAGCCGCAGAGACCCCAAGCTCATGAGCCACCATTGCTTCACCAAAGGGACCTACAATGGCAATGAGAGAGAAGACGTTGGAGTGAAGTTCAGCCTGGGAAAGGTGTTTTTTCCTTAAGTATTTTTCATTGGTCATCTTTGTTTCTCGGTATCCGAATCAGTAATTAACTGTTTTCAGCTAAGCTAAATTCCCCGTGATGAGTCTGTTTTGCCCACAACAGTAACGTGTGAGTGAGCTCCCTGTCTTTACCTCCACCCTGTCTTTATCTCCAATGCTTTTGCTCTACCTTTTTCCTCCCCATCCCACTACAGGGATTGTAAGCAACCGGCTACCCTTAGTGCTTGGCTACTGGCCAAGACCAACTCTCCACACTGCTATAAAAAAGTCATAAATAACCCAACTTTCCTCTACCGATGAGGCAGAAAAGTCATTCTTTGTGGTGTCTTCCTACACATGCAGTGCAAACTCAGCCATGTTTCAAAAAGACCCTAGCAGCCCCCATCTGTCCAGCAGTGCCGCCCTCTCCAAATATTGTACCTTTGAACACCACATAATTTTCATCAGAGTCTGCTGGGAGGCCAGACCTCAGGAATTAAATGGGTGTTTCCTCTGGCCTATCAATGGAATGATCCCCTTGTAAGGGTGCCATGTCCTCACAGAACCAAGAAACCCAACACGGGGACATCCATAAGGCAGAGAATAAAATGGTTCTCAGGGGCTAAAACCAGACCATTCTCAAGAAACATGAATAACTGTGGAACCAAAAGTTTACCAAACTTAGGAGTTAAAAAAAAAAAAAAAAAAAAAAAAGAAACCAACCAACCAACCAAAAAACCCCCACATTTGTCTAATTGGAAACACTTATTTTCATACTAACAGTATTGCTTTCTATATTATTTAAAAAAATAAACAGGACAGGAGGAGGCTTATCATTTAAAATTAGATTTTCTCAGCAAATGTGATTTGTCCTTAGTGAATTCTTACAGCTCTGAAAATTTATTCTGACTTATAAGGAGATACAAGTGTTCATTTAATTATTTTTTTCCTTGCAGCTAAGTGAATGAAACTCAGTGTCGCTGAGCATTTTTCATGTATCTTAATCCTTTTCTATTTTAATGCCATTTTCTCTCTAGTGATATTTGGGATATCTAGTGTACCAGCATTTACTTTGAAATTCCTTTCAAAAGCACCTGACATTTTCCCAAGTCTTTTTCAATTGACTGGTAGTCCGGAGAGATGTCTTCATCAGACAAGTGTCTGAAGCCAGTGCTCATTATTAATTAATAACAATGTTTCAGAGAACCCCAGTCCACTGACCTCCTAATCCTACAGCTGGAAGGGGTCCAGTGAAAACTTAAGTTGCCTTTTGTCTATATCTCTCTCTGACAATTGTTTATTTGAATTCTTTTTTAACTCCTTGCTGATAGCAACTTTATGGTCTCCCTAAATGAGCTATCTAATGCTTCTTTTTT
>KL256402.1:0-35856 GCA_000699545.1 Podiceps cristatus
CTCCGTCCTGGCTGAAACCAGGACAAAGAGGTAAATCAGTCAGGTTGTCATTTAAAAGCACTTGCTGAAGGTGCGCTGTGGCTAAATTAATCTAATAGGAAAGCTCCATAGGTCAACAGCTTCCTGCCAGGGACGGGGATGTCACAGCGCATTGCTTGTTGGTGTTGCACATGATGGTAATGCTGTCTGTCGTCACCTGGAGGCAATGTCCCTGGCTATGTTAATGACACCTTTGCCTGCGGCCTGCACGGTGCTGCGGTTCATCATGTTTGAGCTGAAGGTTTGTTTCTGTAATGACCAAAGACCTTGTGCTACTGAAATGTCTGCAAGAGCACATCATAGTAACACCCTGGATGGCTGTCTCTATGCTTGGGAAGCATCTCCTCCTCATACACCAGAAGACCAACTGTCACACACTCAGGAGGAGATGAGGATGGGTGGTTCTGTAGACAGTACTATGTGGAACCGTGATCACAAGTGGAGAAGGCGCAGCTTGACACAGGGTGTTACTAAGACACAAACCGCTGGAGCTTCTCACAGAGGTCAGCAGGATTTGGCAGTAGCTGTTGGCTAAGCCTCCATGGACAAGTGGGTCCTGCATGCTCTTCAGGCTGCTCCAGGTCCAAAAGTGCCAGCCGGGGAGTTGGAGCTGCTCCAAGGACCACAGAGACTGAAGAAGTGGACTCTGACCATTCACAGTAAAGTCCTGCCCTCTGAAGCAGAGGTGGCCCAAGATGACTGAAGATCAGTTCATTAGCCAGATATTCAGATAAGGAGGACTAAAGATTTTCTGACATCTCTGATAAGCTGCAAAGGTAGAAAAATCTCTGTTCAGAGTGGTAGGGTGTAGGCACACTTGCATGCAGAGCAACACTTGAAAGTAGAATCCATTCTGCCAGCCAAGACCAAGATAAGAAAACAACCCCCACCAGACATAGCTGAATTTGGGGGAATATTCAGCCTGTGTCCACTGAGTTCACAGGTCATAATTTGAAATTACAAGAAACACGAAAAGACATGATTGCACACATGATGTGGAAGAAACAAATCTTCACACAATGTACCTCAGAACTTCGGGAGAAGGGATGGAAAAGTGCCAGTGCTCAGCAATACACTCTGCTGGCCACTTTCCTCAGATGATGTTTTGTTGCCTAATACAACATTTAAAACATCATATTATTGGCTGATGTTCCTCAGCCAATCAGTTCATGTCTGGGTTTTTGTAAAACTTCTTCATATTTATCCTCCCAGAGACTTCTAAGCGGAAGTAGATGTTTTCAGAGATGCAAAAGGAATTCTGGATTAGTTTGTGGTTTTTTCATGATGAAGGGGAATTTGAGGGCAAAAGCAGTTTATATTTACTCACCAAGCCCTTTAGATTATAATACGTATACCAGACATGAATATGGAAAAACAATGTATGTTTCTCTTGTGACCAGAAAGGTAGCTTTTATCCGCAAAATGTCTCAAAACAATTACAATCCAAGTAATGAAAAAAATCCTCTGATGTGAGACAATTGGTTTGTCACAATTCAGACAAATATTTGTTATGCAAAAGCAATTGTTATTTTAACAAGGCAGTGCAGGACATCTGGGAAAGTTCTCAAGAGCTTTAGTCCCATTTCTGCAGAAATATAAAATGACCCGATAAAACCGTTTGCATTGCAGCAACAGGTCAACCGCTCCGAAGCCATGGTGGCTGGGTAGAGGAGCTGCTTCTGCCAGAAATAGTAGACATTTTACATCATGCACATTCTGGTTCTCAGTTTCCCGTTACTGTTTTCTTTCAGTTTAGGGATAATCCGAGATGTATGTTTCTTGCCATTGAAAACCAAGAGAAAAACCACAACAGTATTTTCCATGTAAGCCAAAATCTTTCACGTGTGCCAACTGTCAAAGCAGACAAAAGAGCTTTGATCATAGTCAGACACCATAACTAGCTACTTGTTTTAATTACAGAAAGTTTTAGCTATTATTACACGGCAGGCTGGCACATTCAGCACATGACATAATTTTATGAAAGCTCTTCATTTCTCTCAGCACAGCTCCAGCCCTAGGCTATTCCACTCACAACAGAAGCATCAGTTTCAACAAAGCCAGGGAGATATCTCAGACCGAGACCTACAACAACCCAATCACGCACCAACCTCGCTCCCAGCCCACATTGGAGACCATCGTCCTCACCGCCCAGCTGGGGCAGAGCTGTGAACTGCCCACAGATCATGTGTTTTCTTTCGTTCTTTTAATTTTTCAGGATGAAACAATTCTAAATCCCTGCATTTGGGGACCTATGGCATATTGCTTTTACTTGATGTTTTCCCTCTACTTATAGTACACTGGATGTTTTGAGTGACTGATGAGCTAGCCCCCAAAATATTGGGGTTTTTTTCTACCTGGATCATTGTCAGATCACCAGAAAAAAACAGCTGTGGCACAGGTCAGTCCAGACATTTTCACAGGTATTCCTGGGCTACTACATGTTTTCACCTCCCAGCAATATTTTAGTTTTGGCAAAGCTTTCTGTGAACAAACTCGCAAAAGCACTGATGAAGAGCAAATCAAAGGGGGTATGACAGTCGTCAAAAAGGCTCTGTGATTTCTATTTGAACAAATGCTTATGAGGACTCATTTTCTCATAGCTGTGGAGCTCTAATCCTCATCTATTCAGCACATTAGAGAAAAATACCAAATTACATCCCCTATCACTGCATCTAATTTCAAATGAAATCAAATAAGCGTAGTAAAGAGAATAAACACAAATAATTAGTGACAACGATAACATAGGAATTGGGCTGAAAGAATATCTTTCCCTTGGAAAACACTGGAAAGCAGTGTCAGAGTTGTTGATTAATTTAACAGCCATTAAAACATCTTATTAACTCAAGTGCTAATTGAGTGCTGGCAGGAATAACAGAGCAGTGCCAACCATACACATACATAAAAGTTGCTAAAATTTGAATAAATTCAGTGGCTTAATATTTTATTACTTTTATAACTTGCTTTTATAACACGTTTGGCTGCTTTAGGTGGCCTTCCCTACCTCCTTTGTGCCTGTTTTGAAGATGCCATGCCCTGATGCCACACAGTCTCAGCTGTCCTTAGAAAAAGTTAAGCCCATTTGCGGTCCTTTTGGCTGAGATCTTCCAGATCTGGCTGAAGCATGTGCCTCGCAGCAATGCCCGAGTTTGCAGGCTGAAAGATGGAAACTGCTGAGCTTTGGGAAGTCTCAGTGCCATGACTGCTGACGTGATGGGTGCTGAAGGAGGCAAGGTGGGCACTGAGGGAACAACTGCTCCAGCTGTTCCAGTAAAGGACTCATGACCATGCTGACCACCACCTTCCCAGGACTGGTGTTTGGTTTCCAGAATACCAGGTCATTTTTCTTTCTTGTACGTATAGACATCTACAGTTTGTAAGGAGAAGTTAGAGTAACAATACTCCTTCCTCTTCTTTTGACCCCCAGCTGTGACGGTTTGTGGTTACCAGACGTTGCTTCCCAGGTCCGTTCTTCCTTTGCACCCATAGCCTGTGAAGGCATCCTACTGTGGCTCCTAGGTTGAGAGAGGACAGCCACATATCGCTGTACATTGCTTTTGCAGAGCACAGACATTGCCTCCACTCCCTTCTCCACCATCACTCCCAGTGGGAGGGAAGCAACTAGTTTTTCCTGTCCAAGCAAAGCCAAGACATCCTATTGCCTGATTTTTGCTCAAGGTCTGAAGGCAGGTATGTCCCACTGCTTGCTGGGACAAGTGCTGCAGGGACACTCGGCTTCAGACCTCTCCCCTTGATGACTACAAATGCAGGTGGGTTGTAGGGACCTCACTCCTTTAGGGCAAGCCCGAACTTCAGATCACATAGTCTAAATTAGTTGGGCACAGGCAGGAGATATTTTGAGCTCAGCACATCCTAAACATGCTATAGATACTTTGAGACAAAGTGAGAGCCAGCAAAATGGATGAAAAGTTATGGGTCATGAAGTTTGTCATGCATGAAACCACCTTAAGTCTGTTTTCTAGCCCTCAGCAGAGACAGACCCCAAGTGATTTGTCTTTAGATACACAGAAAACAATGGATGAAGCCAGGATTTACAGCCAGGCTATAGCTGCCCTCACTGACCCAAGCTCCTGACTTGCATGTGGCTTCAACACGCGCTCCCGTAACGCTGGGAGTCTTTGCTGTTAATGCATTATCTGCAGTGCGTGTGGCTTCCTCCAGCTCACCAGCTGCAGCATTAGTAGTTTTACACAGAGCTGCCTCAAACCCGTGGTTAGGAGCCCCTGAAAGTTTATTTAGCTACAGCTTAAAAGCTGCTCAATTGCCCTTGATGGTTTGTTTGCAGCTCCAGTGAAGCATGGGCCAGCAATGGAAGCTGTACCCGGGACGGCGTTGAGGCTGCCAGACTTGCACAGGTACCCAGTAAAGGTTATAAAGTGCTTCCAGTAGTCAAATCCACTGGGAACCTTGTTCAGAGGAGGGAGGTTGTGCTGCATGTATCTTCCCCAGCCACCTAGAAATGACCAGCCACTAAACAACTAGTGTTTATTAATAAACTTGCTTAAGGAAATTGGCTGAAGCCTTACTTTTCATTGTGCTGAATGAATGGAGCTAAATATAATCCAGAGCTCATTTTGCTGGATAACAATGCGAGAGAAACTTCCTGTTCTAGCAGAAATCCCTGTGTTTAGAAGTAGGAGTTTCTCTAGGCTGGGTGAAATTCTTCAAATCTCAAGAAACATTAAGGTCATTCTCTAAATTCCTCTCTCCTCCCAAATAAAGATGTTATTTTAATATTCTATGCGAAGGGTAATGTAGGGTCTTTATTAGAACCCAGCTGAAAGTACAAGATGTTTTAATCAATGAGCACTCAGAAACAAAGGTACTTCTTGGCTTAAGACCCAAATTCAATAATTATTTTTTCAGCTGAACTGGAATAAAGACATTATTTAAACATGTATCTGTCATCTCACACTGCCTGCAGCTTGCTGTTGGGTATCTATTTCTCAGGAGCACTGTGGCAGCCCCTTATGTAAAGGGAAAAAAATATAACCATTTCCTCGCATGACTTCATTTGGGATTATCAGGTGCTAACAAAGCCCGTGGTGGGTGTGCAAGTGCGCGCTGGGCTTTGCAAAGAGGCCTGTTTGTGTTACAGATTTGCAAACCAAAGGGCCTGAGTGATTTTTCACTCGGTGCTAAATGAACCACAGGCTGGCTGGGCTGTAGGAGGGAGGGGATGACTGGAGAACCGGGAGCTCAGCAGCGGGACGGCTGCCAGGGCTGGGACTTGGGGATTCAGCAATGTACAAACGCTTTAATCCCACCAGGTTCCTCTCCTTCATTTTGCCATTGGTTACACTACCAACCCATCAGCCTTTCTGATGAGTTCTCCAGGAACAGCTTCGATCCCCCAGTGCTGCCAGTGCGAGGAACCTTCTTGCAAAGACCTTTGCTCGAGGAGAAAAACAAGGAGCTGATCTGTGAGTCCTTTTTACCATTGCAGTGCAAAATCTGGTGACAGCCCTTTGTGACAGTGCCATGCAAAATGGACCTGAACCCAACGTTGCCAATAAATACTGACCTTTCTTCAGCTCAGGAGGCTCCCGTGTGCATAGCTGCAAGATGGCGTTGGGTTGCATTCAAGCCTCGCTGGGCTGCGGCGATTCCCGTTAGAAGAGGTGTTCAAGGACGTCAGGTGAACCACGGTTGTTGTGGGTGGGGTGGACACTTAGCGCCTAATGGGCGGCGGAAGTTTTAGGAAGCTGCTAAAGCCAAAGTAAGAAGCTTTGGCAGAGCCAGGTGAGGCCCCTGGGCAGAGCCGGCTCAGTCCTGCTGGGCTCCACATGCCTGGGGCCAAGGGGTGCAGGCAAGGAGGAGGCAGAAACTGGTGGGGTGTAAACAAAGGTGTATGTTGGAGGCGAAGGGGAGAGAGGGCAGGAGGCCGTGACCTTGGGGTAGGAGTGAGAGAAGGTGGAAAACAAGAGACATGTTGAGTACCGGATAGGTACCTGCCGGTGATCTCTTGGGTACCTGCTGTGCAGGAGCGCTCCTGAGAGGCTGTGGGCTTGCTGTGCTCCTGTGCCACGTCTGTGGGGCTTGCACAGACCGATACTCGGGTCTGCAAGATTTTACCATGAGTGCAACAATTTGCTAATCCTTTGCTTCTGAAGGGTTGCAGATGTATACAGATGACAGACAGCTCACGTTACCCTCCACCAGCGAGATATGGGGCATTGCTGGTCTTTTCAAGGCTGGGTGATAGCCACATTGCGACAGGGCACACCACTAAGGGGAGAAAACACCTTGGTGGCCTTCAACCCAAGGCAGCAGCACTCAGGTGCAAACTACTGCCTTCGCTAGGCCATGAGCGTTAATTCCACATGACCCAAACCTACAAGAGAAACTCAACATTACCAGTTGCTCCTGCAGCTCCAGCGAGCTGGATGGTTAGCAGCAGCTTTGAAAAACTGTGTGTGTGCTCTCTACATCACCTGTCCACCAAGTGGTGTTTGGCCTCTCAACCTGGAGCATCACCATGTGGCACTTCCCCTCACTGTCCCATGGCTGTGGTTCTCCACAGGGGACTCTCCACGCGAGTGGCCCTGAGGAGCTCCTAGCATAGGGTATGGGGTGGGTTTTTTTGTGGGGGGTGGGGGGTGGTTGGGGAGACATGCTGTGGGGCTACCTTTGACCACTGGATTATGAACGTGAGGGCTGGAGCTTGGGTTGTCCCCTTGGACGGAGGCTGAGATGCTCTGGCACAGCCACTCTCCCAGGTGTGGAGATGGCTTGAGAAAGGGCGTGCTTCTGTCCATGAATAACTGAGACAACTTTTTGTACCTCAGACAGGCCCTGCAGAAACTGCCAAGCTGCGAGGAGCGGCTGGAGGACGCAGGAACAGATCTCATGCTCTCTCCCTGAGCTTTGATGGTCTCAGCTAATGAGTTAATCAGCTGCTTGTTGTCGCGCCTGATGGGAAAACAACAACAAACACAACCAGAGGATGAACTGAAGAGAGCAAAACATTTTCTGGCATGTGCTCCTTTGACTGCAACATCAAAGATTGCATAAAGATTTTTGTAGAAGATTATTTCTCCATGTTTCTTTAGCTCCAAAAATTATCAGGAGTGTCAAACCTCATTTGCAGGAGACCTTCTAGGGAGGAGGACGCTGCTGAGAGGGCAGAGACGTTTAATATTTCACGAAGGGCATGCACAGACTAACGTGCAGTTGTCAAAACATCCTCATTAAAATGCTTTAATTAACATTGGTTCAAGCACTAGCAGACGTGGAGCTTCGTGTGTCTCAGATGTACTGGGGGTGCTGGGCACTGCTCAGGCCCCACGGGAGCATCCCTTCCCTCTCTCAGGGGAAAGATGTGTCCTGAACCCCCTCACAACCTCCTTGAGTTTCCTCATCTCAAAGGGCCAAGAGACATTTTTTTACCCGACTACATGAGAGCCCTGTAACCATTCATGCAAAGCAAAGAAAGTCAACGGTGTAAAGGGAGCAGCAGAGATGATCTTTTCCCTTTCAAAGGCTGTGGTTTCAGTGCCCCAATGCCATAATCTCATTAACCGTCTACCCGGCCTCCAGACCAGGCACCCTCCTGCTCCTGCACAGGGAGTGCTCCTAGTCCTTCGCCGCCTTGTCTGTTTTCTGGAGAAGGGACAAGAAAAGCACTTCAGCCCAACAGACAACAGAAAAACAGGTGAACAACTCCATTTCCACAAAGTGATTTTTAAAATGGAAAAAAGATGCTGCTTTTCTCACCCCAAAGAGACAGAGTGACTTAAGTTTTCTGAAGAACTGGTCTGATGCACTAAACAACAAACATAAGGAAAGGCGGGCAGAAAAATATCCCCTGTGTTTATTATTCCTTTGGTTCAGGAAGGGGTTTGGGGCTCTCTAAGTGCCCCGCTCCAGAGGTGCACAGATAGGCAAGGGCTGAACATCTGCAGCGGCTGTGGGTACCTGCCCCGACCCCGTCGAGGGCACTCGCTCCTGCCCGGGAGCTCCAGCCTGCCCCGATTTCTGCATCTGCACAGACCGCAGGAAAGGTCAAGGACTAAACGTGCTGCCAAGACTGACCGAATTTGCAAATGGCTCCAGCCTGCGAGGAAGTGCCCTTTGCCACCAGCCGCTTTATCTGCGCAGAGATAAGAGAAAGGCTCTGCTCTCCGGGTGGAGAGCTGCTGCCCTTCCCAACCGCCGCTGCCACCCCGCAGCACAGCCGCGGAGGAGCCGGGCGGCAGCTCGTTTTGCACAGCCTTTTGCACTCGTTATTAACCTGGATTGGAGTCACGTTCCCAGCAGCTTCCTTTGGTCAGCACCGATGTGGCAGCAAACTACGGTGAGTCGGGTCTGCCGGAGCGTGCGCGCCGAGCGAGCGGCTGGAGGACGGCTATGGTGTGCGATGAGCCTGCACTTCAACCTGCAATAGATATGAATCTCCATTCCAGAGAAAATGCCTTTTAATTATGCAAACTCTATGCGCATTTTTAAAATATAAGGAAAGAAAAACAGGACCCTGTCTTATCTTTTTGTGAAATCATTATTCGGTTTGAAATATATGGGTAATTAACAACATTATCATGCAAATTTAAGTGAATTGAGCTGGGTGAATTAAAGTGACTTCACCTACCTACCCATAAAAATTGCAACACAGAGCTGTCGTAAGGAAGCTCTGAGCACTATTTTTAGTGCGGCACTGTAAGAGAGGGCCTGTGGGAGGGCATCTTCCTAAGGAACGCAGACGGTATCTTTTAGGAAACCATAACTAGTTGTCACAAATGACCAAAGGATATTTTTCTGACTGGGCTGGAGTTTATACACAGAATGCTACATGCACCAAAAGCAAATCATGAGTCATTGAATTTAAGGAGCAATTTACTGAAGGCAAATTTTCAAGTGCTCCTCCCTCTGCTCCTTCTCCCACAGCTTGCTGTCCCTGGGGCACGCCAGCCCTTTATCAGTGGTGAAAACAGCGTAAAAATATTCTTATTTATTTATTTCCTCCAAATGGGAGTAGTCATTTTTTTTCAGGATTGCAACTCTGCAAAGCAGAGCTCTGCAATACCCACATACTCAGATAAACTCATTTCAACTTCCTGTGATTTTACAGCATCACATCTTCGACCGGCAGGTTTCAGACATCAGCACTTGAGTAGGACGTGCACAAACATCACCCATCCTCAAAAAAGACCAGGTTAATGCTCCTTGGAAAACAACCACCCAAAACAGACCATGAATGCTCCTGTAATTTTTCCATAGATATTTTGGGGGGTTTTTTGCCTGTCCATGCGTTAAGTTGGATCTCTCTAAGAGAGTTACAGATAATGCTTAGGAAATACCTCAGCTCTTGTTCAGTTGCGGCTTGGTGTGGGGTAACCCCTCCTGTCATCTGTCCTGGACACCAACAAGGATTTCTGGCATGCCGGCATTGCAGAACGGCACCGATCGCGGGGGCACAATGTTGTGGCTGATTGCAGGCACTGTGTTAATGAATGTTGTCCTTAGAGATTCACAGCCAGCTAAACCTGGCTATTCTGCCCCGTCCCCCCAAATACTTATAAACACATAAACTGAGCAGAGGCCTATCAGGGCTGAAATGTTTTGTTAGTACATCTAAAGTGTCAAAACCATTGTCACACAAACTCACATTATACTGGTATATACAGTACTTAGCATCATCACCTTCGAAAAAAAGTCATAAATGCCATATAAATGGACAATTTTAGACAAAGTTTTAGGGTTTTTTTTAGATGCATCACCCTCATTCTCCTCCCCCCGTGCATATCTTAACTGAAAAACGTTTGGCCCCAGGTACAGTATTCAAGAATCTTTAGATGAAGGAGGAAACAATGTGCTGCTTCTTACAGCAGCAAAGGGATCCAGGAGTTCCCATCTCCCTGAAAATCACTGGGACTTTGGTTGCCCAAGTGACTTCAGAAAACAAGACTTCAGAGCCTTTCAAAATTGTATGTCTGAGAAAAATAAATGAAGGCTGTAACTAGCCTAAAAAGTTTAAAATATTTAATGACTTTTTATGGAGCACATTTCCATTTATCAACCTTACCCAGCCCTTCAAAGGGCGAGCAGTGGTGGTCGGTTTGGCCACCCATCCCTAACATCAACCCTTCCTTTTAATTTTGCCTCCCGCTTGTTGAATCTTGCCTTCGATTGCACATCCATAGGCAAAGACTTACATTTTCCTACATGTCTGCAAAACACCTGCCACAGTGCCTGAGCCCTCTAGATGCTACTAAAATAATAATAGTCACGATTCCCAGTGCACAGGGTGTGCAGCAAGGTGGCCAAGAGCCCTACCACAAGCAGTTTTGCAGTCTGCCATCTAATTTTTGACAAAGAAGAGGGTGGAGGAAGACTGGCTGCAGCAGGGGAAGGGGGAAAGGCTCTTGGAAGAAAACGGGAGCGTTTTACAACAAAGTAGAACTGCTCTCCTCACCTGTGCTTAATGAAGATACTGCAACTGAACACCTTTAAGGTACCACCTCAGAGAAACTCCTTTTCATGCTGGGAAAGTTTGCCTGGGTGTACCTTGAGGTCCTTTTCTGCTGCCGAGGGATTTCCATAGGCTGGCATAGACCTTGAAATGCTCTGAAGCACCAGCAGAAATCATGGGGAAGCAAATGTACAGGGGCTGCCATGCCGTCAGGAAAGGACGGGAAATGGAAACAGGCTGTGCAGGGGTAAGAGCAGGAGCAGGAAATCTGCAGGTCCTGAAACCCTCCGATTTATCACCCTGGTGCAAAGCATCTGCCCAGCACATGGTCAGTTGACCCGATATGTCTAAGAAATCCCACATGGAAATCCATCAGCCTGAAACACAGAGTGAAAGGGACCATCCCGGTCATAAATATAGCTCTGTGTTTTTGCAGGGAACTGAGCTACACATTTTATTCCGAAGGGAGAGCTGGGAGGGAGCCAGGGGTGGGGTTTTTGTTTTATGGGAAAAATCTGCAATTTTGGAATTTGTTTTCCACTCTGAATCAGATAATAAATTTGTCATGGATTGCAATTCCAAAATTGCTTAAATTCAGGTAGATCAAAGTGTTTGGTTTCTATGAAATCTGATGCAGGCCTTTATATGTTGTCTTTTTCTGTAAGATTGAAAGACATTGAGCCAAAACATTCCAAAATGGAAACTAAAATTTCTCTTTCCTGTGCCCATTTTTTCCACTTAAATGAAATTTTGTCCAATTCAAAGCATTTCTATGAAAGAATTCATTTGTCAACAGATTAGCACTTCCAAGCAGAAAAACACCGGTCCCAAAGTTTTCCATCCCTGGTGCTGTTATCACACTGCTGCTAGAAAAGCCCCAAAGCATCCAAAGCCAGAGCAGCCGGGGACCTGCAGCTGCCCGCGCTGGCGGTAGCTTTCGGGAACAGTCCCCGTATGCTGACACAGGCTCTGGCTGGGACATGCTGGGATCGCCTGGGATACCCGGAGCAGACCCCTAAGCATTCACCCAGAGCCCTGTCAGCGAGGCACACGCAGCCGGCTGGTTTCTGTCACCGCAGTCAGAGCCGCGGGGCGCTGCACACGCAGCTGCCTCTGCACAGAACAATATCCTGCCAGGCATTTTCTTGTCTTAACAAATTATCCCGAAGTGCCCCTAAAATATTCAGTTTGCAGGAAGGAATTGGACAAACATGAAGAGGTAGGATGCTTCTTGCTCAGCTGACCAGCAAACTGTTTCTGCAAAAAGTCTCAGCGTGATCCGAGATAGCAGCAAAAGGTGAGAGGGAGATGAAGGCTCAACAAAGCAAATGTTTTGCAGTGACACGTTGTCCTGGAGTGTAAATTAGGAGCAGGAAAGTCTCAGCAACAGCCCAGCACATGCAGACAGCAGGGTCTGCATTTGCATCGGTAGCTGGAGGCAACAGCCCCGTCTGCAGGACCAGCTGCCGAAGCGATGCTAAAAGGTAGTCTAAAAATAAAGCGCTTATCAGGGCGAGAAGAGCCAAGTATTTCATCAGCCTGCCTTGACTGATGACTAGCAAGGCACACGCTAGGAGGATTTAATTTTTGTTAGGTGCCATATACTGATTCACAGTTTGCTGGGCTTGGGCAAATATCTTCTGTTGACTTAAGCCTTGTGGGAACGTTGGTGCGATGGCTCGGCTGCACCATTCCCCACCCACGCTCCTTATAATGCAGGGCAGAAAGACATCACATTTGAAGAAAAGTGAAATGAAGAAAGCACATAAAACCCATGGAGTTGTGGCTGGCTCACTGCCCGTAAAAAGGTGACAGGTTTGGGGTTTGATGCTCAGCTCCCCCTCGCCTACCTACCCCGCAGGGAAACACAAGCAAAACTTCCCCTGCAAGGGAGAAAAAAAAGCTTCACCTCATCTGAGTGACTTGGCTGACTCCGTCCCAGGCAGATACGTTATTTAAGGGACATTTCATTGAGGTTTGTTCCTTGGTGCCTTGCCTTCCAGGGAGACAGGCAGAGAAAGGGCAGGGAGAGGCGCCTGGCAGGGGCAGAGCAGCAGTGGGGCAGTGATGGTGGCTGTGCTGGTGGCAGCACCCACGGCTCAACCCACCGGCCCACGGTCCCTCTCTGCGGGCAGGGCTGGCTGTGGGCAGGCTCCCAACCACATCTGCATCTGCGCCACGCTGGGACAACCACTATACACCTTGTGGCACCGGCTCTGGATCCTCTGGCTGGTTTTAGGAAAGCTAAGCCGAAGAGCTCTCCAGCCTAGCTGGGCTGGGGCATGCAAGGACCCCAGGGGACAGCGCCGGCGCGGTGACATGCTCGCCGCTCGTTGCTCTGCGTGAGGCACGTTGCCACCGTGCTGGGAGCCCTCACCGTGGGAAAGCCTTTGATCTAACCAGATCTCCCAGGGCCGCCTGCCGGACTCCACTTCCACTTTGGTACCTGCTCTTGTAAACGCCAGCGCCGGCGTGGCCGCCACGCACGCAGAAGCCACATCCTGTCAACCCCTTTTGCAATCTGCAGGGCCATCTCCTTGGCCGCAGCGCAGAGGGGTTGCGACACCCGGGGAGCAACACGTCTGCGTGGGGCAATGCAGGGCTGGTTCCCGCTGGGGCGCGGCACCAGCTCTTTGCACCCGCACGCACCCGGGGTTTTATTTTTCAAGTGACTGAGGCAGGGTACGTGCATCAGTAGACGGTTTCTGCAAGTAATTCTCCTCTCTGCAGGAACATATATCTGACTTTATAATTCATGCATGCCTGGGAAGTTCAATCCAGTCCCACTGGAGTAGCAAGCTCAGTGGGAGTTTATTTATTTAAAAGAGTGCATGCAGTAGCATGGAAAAAAAATTAAATCTATCAGAAACTGTAAGTCTTAATCCTAAACCAGCTTTGCTTTTCTTAAAATATGGTCCAAGGAAACTGCTTTTAAAATGTGGCTTCCATGGAGCCTTGGCTTCAGCATCGCAATCCCTACAGAACAATATTATAGCATAATAATTAAAACATTTACAAAATGAGGATAATCTATGGCTGATCCAAGTTTCTATGGAAATTTGGAGGCTATGGTGTGTGCAGCTGTTCCCATCTAATGCAAAGGTTGGCTGTAGCTCTACTTCTGGGCCCATTTGTAACTTAGGGGATAATTTATCTGTTCTGTTTACACATTTCTCAGCTCGCACAGCCCTAGAGTGTAACTTTTCTATGGTTCCCAAGCAAAAGGGTGTCTTACCCTCCCCACTCAGTCTAAGCAATTAGTGTTCTCGAAGTTAATGAAACGCCTCTGCTGAAAGGTGTGGGTGCTCGCGGCGGTGTTGCAGACGTTGCACTGCACGAGATCTATCAGAACATCAGACGCACCAGCAGAGAAATGGAAACACTTGCTCACGCTGGCCTGCGGTACCCACAGGTACGGTCCCACGAAGATGCGCTCCCATCGCTCTGCTTCACATATGTGAGGCGTTTAGCTCCATTTTGTTCCCCTTTGAGCTCCCACATCCTCGCCTGATGCTGCTGGCGGTGCCGGCTCCGTAAGGCTTGGCCAGCAGCAGAGGAGCTGGGAGCCGGCACAGAGGTTCTGCCAGAAGTTCTGCTGTGGGTATGAGCTGATGGTTCTTGCTAACAAGCTTTGGTGAGCCCATGCAGGGTAAATACAGACCAGAGGAAGCTGCAAAGAAGGCAATTCCCCCATAGGATGAGGCTAGCAGCTTAAGGGCAGTTAAATATTTTTATCTAAAGCCGTGGGTATCTTTATATGAGTCACCATATTAATACTTTTCCAGACTCACACAGATCAGGGTAGGGTGCTGGGTGACAAAGGAAAAGGGTAGAAACACATGAGGAAGGATCTTAAGCAATATGATGAAGGAGTTTTCGGGCTGATAACACTACCTGGTACTTTATAAACCAGGCTGATAAAAAGCTGAACAACCTGCAACTGCTAGTGGGGGAGCAGGGAGCAGACATTTGCTACCTGCTCATCCTCATGACATGATGATGTTTTATATTCACAAACTTATCTCCAGTGAGTCTCTGGCTGATGTAAGCAGTTTTCATTTTGCAATGTTAAATTGCTAATGAAGTAAGTATTAATAACCTCTAAGCAAAGAAAGTTTGCCAGTAGAGCAGAGCTCCAAGCAGCTACACAATGGCCTCAGGGGTGCAAAACCTTCAAGTCTCATTGAAACAGCAGCATGAAAATGTGCTTTTTACAAAGGGAGAGGAAAACTCTGTCAGGAGTGAACAGAAGAAAATCTTTCAGTTGAAGCAGTGCTGGAGGTTCCCATCCTGAACAAATATTTAGTAGCATTCACTGAATGACTCTGTTAGCATTAGTTTGAACTCCAAGACAGAAAGCCATGAAGTCTCAGTGCTTCACAGTGAGAAGTAAAAAAAACCAAACCAAACCACTACCCAAAACACACCAAAAATCCCAAACACAGTATTTTAATTCCTGGTTGTATTTAGCCACTGCAGCACAGCTGAGTTACAATAGGGATGGAGGAGATGATGGCTCAAAAGTGTTGATTTTAGAGAACAGCTGTATCCAGAGGTCCTCAGTCATTTCTCAGTGAGAATTATTTGCAAATAAGGATACATATCCCAAGACATTAAAAAGCCAGACAAAACACGAGGGAACTCAGAAGCTGAGGTAAGGTTCACTTTATACGGCAAGCCTTCACTTAAGAAAAAAAATAATTTTGCTCTGTTGTTGAAGGAACCCTTGTCTCAGATGACTTCAACTTGAGCAGCTCCTGCAGCCATGCTGATGGCCAATGGCCGGAAAGGGAAAGGCCTGTGGGGACCCTGAAATTGCAGAAGTAAGATCCCAAATTATCTCTTCCAGCAGAAAACAAAGGAAAAAAAAAAAAAAAGAGACATAAAATGCCTGCAATTGCATGCCCCAGCCTTCAGCCAAGCCGCAGATGAAGAAGATCAGGAAAAACTGTTCCTTCTGCTCAGGGCTTGGCGGGGTCAGCTACACCACTGGAGCCTGGATGCTCATGGAAATACGTGGAGGCAAAAGTGTTTCCTGCCATCCTGAGAACACTAATTTGGCTCATGTGTGATACTGCAACGGGTTGCACCAATGGAGAGAAGCTGCTGATAAATTTGTGTGGAGCAGGAGCACTTACCTGTACCTGTACTGTATCCTGTACTGCAGCAGGAGCACTTACCTGTATCCCTGCAAGGGAACGGTCATGGCGTTATTCATGGTAATTATGGGGTGGTTGTTCACTTTACGCCAATCTTCAACGTTTATAAAAGACATCCTGAGCAGAGGAGGGGTGTTGTATTATTTATTTCTAGACATCTGAGTATAGAAGAATTGAATACACTTATTTGGTAGTGCAAAAGATGTAAGACAGGCTGAGACTGACCTGAACTCCTCCGCTTCCCCAACGCACAGGACAGCTCAGCTTAGCCCCAGCAGACACAGACACCTGGAGATGCTCTGATGGAAAGCAATGCCCCATTCACCCTCTGGCATCCACTGACTTGTGGCACTGGGAGTAAGGAAGCGTTTTTGATGTGACACGAGTGGTTTCCTAGAAGACGACAAGATGTGTCAAGCTGTCTGTGCTGAGGGGTTGCTGCAGGAGTGCAGCTCTCTGTGTCCATGCTGGAGTTTGCAGCGATAGATCACTGGTTTGGTGGGATGCATTCCTTATTCCTCATGGGAGCCCTCTTGCTAAGTCACACAACTATGTCACTGTGAAGCCGCTATGATTTTTTGTAGTTTGTTGGGATTTTTTGTTCCCCATCAGACCTGCTGGTCTTACAGGTTTCCTTAAGACAAAATCTTAAATTTCCAGTTGGATGTTAGCTGGATTTTGGTCATCACCTTACCTGCAGCCCAGATAGGTCATGAAAATGTGTCTGCATATGGTTCTGCTGCTGGGTTATAACATCAGTCACCTCCATTGGAGCTGCTCCCTCTCCTTTTTGGGACAGGAGGGAGGACCAGGCTTTCCGCAAGGCTGCCATTGCTCCTGCATCCTCCAGGTCTTCCCAGGTCCAAGGGCAGGAGGGCAAAGCCTCCTCCATAAGGGACATCTGTGGAGGGGTTTGCACAGAGCTCCAGGCAGCGTGAGGGGGCTAAAAAGGGGTAAGAGACTTTGCTGTCCTTCCCCTGCACTTAGTCCTGAAATACTGTGCTGAATCAGAGATTTACCCCAGTGCCAGTTCCTGCAAGAAGAGAACCAGGTCCTGACTGCAGCTTGGTTATTAAAATGCTGATTCCATACTTAAGCAGATGAAAGATAGAATATTATGGGGTTTAGTAGCACTTTACCTCTTTCCAGCAATCCTACATCAGTTCCTCATCATCATAGTAATAATAAACTGTAACAAAACAAAAGTTAAACTTAGATGTAGCTTAGATTAACCAACAAGTCTCCTTCAGCACCTTAAGAAATCTATTAGAAACCATTTTGCAGAGTCTGCTTGCTTTCTGGTTTGCAGGACACCACCTCTTTCACCAGTACGGCCAATTTTGTTGTTTCTGTGATTACACTGTTTTAAACCCAGAGCCTGCAAAAGCTCCATGAATGTTTAAGTCTCTCCCTGTACATATGAAGGCTTCAGATTTTTTTTTTTTTTTTAATTATTTAAATTCTGGTAGAGTATTTTCTTTGTAACTACTACTGCTACACGCATTAAAGCAGCTCTTGAAGTTAAACAGCAATTAGAGCAAATGTTAAGATCATCAGCCACTCAGGTCTATTAAAGCAGAAAACTATTTTTGAGGCAATCCAAGAAACACAGCCCACCCGGCCAACGACAACACACCTTCCTCGTAAAAGCGTAGGTTTTCGTGTGCTTAACGAGCAGCTGCATCTGACTGCTGAGCTCAGAAGAGCCCGAGTGCCAACTAATAACGCAGCTGCAATGTAGACGTATTCTGGGAGCAAACTGCACTTCAATTTGCTTTCCCAAAATGAGGGGGGGTGCACAGTGTCCGTCTGTACTGTGAGCACATACACCCGTCCAGGGAGGTGCAAGGGGAACCTGCTTACGAAGAGCGAACTGGAGCCAGGCCTGAAACTGCGACAAGATGGGCGCGAGCCGGGATGCAGGAGTACCTGGGCTTCTCTTGCAGAACCAGCCGTCCTTGCCCTGTGTAGCTTTGGCTGGGTCTTCCACTGACAGGAAAGATCCTTCTTCCATCGTATACAGAAGATGGAGCACATTTTTCACTGGGCTGCAGCATTTGGAGTGCACAATGCGTTCCCGATTAGGAATAGCCACAAATTTCCAATTAATTTACAAATTAGTTTAAATACAAAGAAGTACAATTACAAATAAGTTTAAAGAGATCTTTAAGATGTCTCTCTCTCTGGGTTTTTTTTTTCCCCTTCCTTTGGTCCCCTGGAAATTTAATAAAATAAAATCCCAGTTTAAACTTCTAGGGTGCATTAATTCACTTTAATTCTCAAATATATCCCAGACTTCTAAGAATAAGGGCAGTTGCCTAATGTCCATCCCAACTGAAAAGGCATCTTTCAGGCCATACTGCAAACCGCAAGGGTTCGTTAAGGGGGAGTCTACACGAACAGCCCTTCTCCCGTGCGGCTGCTCTCGCCCCGTGCTCCCGCGCAGCGCAGCCACCGTGCTCCTGGGACCCAGCATCAGCAGCCCCAGAGCAAAGGGGTGGGAGGGCAGGAGCTACCTGGTGTGAGCTCCACGGGAGCTCCATCAGCACGGCGGGAACCTGCGGCCATGCTGAAAGCAAGCAGGCTATCTGGTATGAAAACTGCCCTTACTAATACTGCTGGTATCATAAATAGGTCTGCAGACCCTCACAAGAGCCCTGTCGGGAAGGAGGAAGGAGCAGGACGTGTTCATGCATCCAGGGCATGCTGGGAGGGACGGGGGCTGAGGCTAGCGTAAACACAACACTCCTGAATGTATAGGTTTAATCATATCTCTGCATTTCCTGAGCTTTTCAGCATCTGCCTTCAAAAAAATTCAAACCACATTCTTCCAACCCTACCTCTATTTTAACATTTTTCAAATTAAGGAAAACTAATATAATATAGTGTAATATTTTAACCTATTTATTTGTTTACCCGCCTCGGCCAGGCCCCTGCCATGCTGTGTGGTACTCGTGCACCAGCACCTTGGGGTTTAGTCCTGCAGTCTGCACCCATCTCCCCCTCTCCCGTTTAACTGGTATTTTTTAAAAATGCTGATTCTGTAGTAATTTTGACATTTTTCTTTGAAATGAAACTGTCACATGGAAAGGCGAACTCATTGGTTGTACCAATAGGTGAGATAAAAAGGATGGAGATCGCAGAACAGCAAAATAATAAAAAACAATGACACCAAACCCATCTTTAAAAAGGGATCAGTATTGGGTAGGGAAGAGATAAGCACCTTGTTCTATATGCTCCTGAAGTGCTTTTTTCTTTGGGGAGAAAAAAAAAAAAAAAAAAAGAGATCTGGATCCTAATACTCTCATAGGGACATCAGAAGATCATTACACTTGTAGACTTTTTGTCTTCCCCAGTCTACTAACATCCCATCCCCTCACCTCATGTAAGATTTCCCCGGAGATGTCACCTTCTTTCATCACATATGATATCTAATAAAGACATAAGAGAATTTAATAACAGACTGCACAGGGGAGACCTGTTCAAATAGCCAAGGCTGCTGCTGATGCGTTGTTACTACTGATGCTGAAGTAGGTTAAGAGCGACCAGAGAACCATGGAGTGTTCAGTTTTGGAGGTCGTGCTGGTGAAGCCTCTGATATCTCCTTAGCCAACCCAGACTTTGTGTGATATGAGGCACAAAAATGTTTTCCAGCCTTTCCATCTTCGTCTGATCGAGTCCAGTTCCCTGTCACTTGGCTCGACACATTTACACAACCTTTTGGAGGGGGTATACCTGCTCCAAAGGATCCTGAGACAACACAACAAATGAAGGACACCAAAGTGGTCAAAGTGAATTAGCACCCATTTCAATCACGCTTGCTGAATCTAACAGAATATTCCTGGATTGCTTAAAAAAATCCCATGCCCTGCCTGAGAAACCAGCCCCAAAAGGTACCTGGTTGGTGGGCTGCTGGAACAAGTACTTGCATGAAGAACACAGTGCTTTCATGGCCCCTCTCTCTCACCCCAATATAGTTTCCACAGCCAAAATTTTCAGGAATGGCCATTGGTTTTGTGTGCTCAAATGGAAACATCTTGAGAAGCTAAATTTTTTTTTTTTTTTTTTTTTTTTATCTGGAGGTGAGGCATTTTCACAGCAGTGGTCTCATAAAACCATCTCAAATGAGAAACTGAAAGATGAAGGCTGCAGAAATACTGCTTCACTTCTAAAAATTGTGGCCAGCTAAAATAAAGCACGCTGACTTGATGGCTGGGCCTTGAGGTTCTTGTGTGGCTTGTTCATGCAGTGCCTGCCAGATCCTTTGTCATTCAATTCCAGTTCATCTTTTACAAATCCATGTTCACGTATTCATTTTGCAGAGATGTACTGGAACGTTTTCTATAAATGCTTTTATTGCTGGTGACGGGTGATTGGCTTCACTGCAAATTGTTCATGATTCTTCTCAGGTGTATGTTTAAATAGAGAAGGGAATAAGCCAAGTATAGACAGATGCTTGGTTACAAATATATTATATATATACTATGAGGTAATATAGATGAGAAATGGAAAACATCTATTTACTGAGAGCTGAGCCAGGTACCCGAGGGCAATGTTAACCATGCCCTTTAGAGTTCAGCTCATGATTTTGGCACTAGCTTGCTGAGGAGGACATATATTCAAGATATTACTGGTAGCTGCATCAATGTTATTAGTAAGTAAAGAACTCAGGACCCTTTCAGTCTCCCTTTCTCACTAAATCCGTGAATTCAGTTCTTACTACACTAAAAACATTTCAAGTTTTTCTTTTTGGCTACTTAATGCAAATTCCTAGATTTCTTATATGCTTCAGGAGATTCCCTCCAAAATGTATTAGAGTTGGGATTCATTTCCAAGGTGTTGTCTTCCAGCAACATCACCGTATTTTTCTTGTTCCTGTGCAGGCTCGTTGCTTCCCTCATTCTGGGCTTTCCGTGCTTGGTGTCCTTATTCTGCCTCTGGAGACCCATCCTCACGGACCTGGAGCCCTTAGCAGAAGAAGGACACGGAGCTGTGGGAGCGGGGCCAGAGGAGGCCCCGGAGATGATCCGAGGGCTGGAGCAGCTCTGCTGTGGGACAGGCTGGGAGAGTGGGGCTGTTCAGCCTGGGGAAGGGAAGGCTGCGGGGAGACCTGATTGCGGCCTGTCAGTGCTTAAAGGGGGCCTGTAGGAAAGAGGGGGAGAATCTTTTCAGTAGGGACAGTGGTGACAGGACAAGGGGTGATGGTTTTAAACTGAAACGGGGTAGGTTTAGGCTGGATATAAGGAGGAAATTCTTTACGCTGAGGGTGGTGAAGCACTGGAAGGGGTTGCCCAGAGAGGTGGTGGAGGCCCCATCCCTGGAAACATTCAAGCCCAGGTTGGACGGGGCTCTGAGCAACCTGATCTGGGTAATGGTGTCCCTGCTCAGTGCAGGGGGTTGGACTAGATGGGCTCTGGGGGTCCCTTCTGACCCAAAAATTCTATGATTCTATGATTATGATTTTATGACCTGCTGCATCACCCACTTCTACAGCTCCAGAGGGTTCCCATCGCTTTGCTATGTTGAGCTACAGGGAAGAGAGGTTTGCAAAGTCCAGAAAAACTCTTGGGGAGAAGAAAAGAAATGGTGTTGGCTACTTGGCAAAGGCTGCGTGTTTGCTGCTGCTGTGGAAAATGCCTGGGAGGCACCATTAACTCATTGCTCGTTGCTATGGGCTGGCTTGTGTCCACACTGCTAAGGACCAGCACTCTCTGAAGGGCAGTGGTTACCTTCGTGCTGCACAGCGCTTGGCCTGGGTCTCCTCTGAGCTCCCTGAAGAGCCCCATGGATCCTGAGTCAATAATTATTGTATTAGGGACTACTTTTTTTTTTAAGTTTGAAATTCTCCAAATAATGAAAGGACTGGGTGGCCATCTGCCAGCGTGATATTTTTGCGGCAGAGCGTGAAGCCGTTTTGGGTTCTGCAGCACGGCATGGAGGTCAGTGGGCATGAGGTCTCCTGGGATGACTTAGAGGACTGTCCAGGGTAGAGTTCGGTCCAGCTCATGACAGATTCTTCTCTCTGGGCTATCCCGGAAAAAAATACCGTCAGTTGTGTCGAGGTTTCTCCCAAGGAGAAACCAGTTGGTTTGCTCCAGAGCAGAGACAGGAGGGAGCTCATATGCATGCTGCAGAGACAGCGGGTGAGCAGAGCCCCAGGGGGAACAGAGGCAGCCAAATTGGCTGTGCAGACAAAAGGTGCTTTCATACCCCCATCGTGGTCTCACTGAGCGAGATGCTAAACGCAGAACTAGCGATGCAATTTTTCCTCACCGTCACGCGCAGGATCGGCAGGGCTGGTCCCCTGCTGCTTGCCCACCGCTGTCACAGCCATCGGCCTGGACATGTCTCCCCTACGTGGCTTTTCAGCTGCCGTAAGCTTCTAGAGCTTTGCCAGATAAAGACAATCTTTGGGCCGTGGCTCTGTATTTTTTTAAAAGTTAATACAACTAAACAGCAATTCCTCTTTATCTCTTCTAATTACTATAGCCTTTGATTTTGGGCCTAGATAGGGATTTAGGCTCAGATTTAACCTTAAGATGTAAGATAAATAAAACAGTCTCATAAAAACAAATTAAATAGCACACAACTGACTGATTTCAATAGTACCCCCAGTCCATTTACAGTCCACATTTTCAATAATGCAGCTCTAGCTGAAAAGCAGTACGAGACAGCATTATTCTCTGTCATACATAGTCTATTTACAGCAATATATGAAAATGTTTACTTTAAAATATAAATGTAATTATAAGGGTATAATTACAGATAAGGCTGTGCCTCTTTGAGCCACCTCAAATTATAGCTTCAAATTATAACAATGAAACAGGATCACATTAATGACTTTGATTAATTTCATTACAGAGAGGAGAGAACGCCACTCAGCACGGGATAAGCTTACGCTGCCTGACCTCATTTCATCCATCCTCTTCCCCTGCAACAGAGGAGCGCCCGATAGCGCATCAGGTGAGACGTTTCTCCCAAAGACGTTGCTAAGCAATCAGCTCCAGGACTATAAATGTTGAGTGCTTAATATACAGTACATGGGAGTAGAGATTAACTTTATTTTTTTTTTCTTTCCAGTATTAAGGGAACTAGGATGGCTCAACCGAACTGCACTGAAATGGTCTGGAATCAGAAATTAGCCCAGATTTAAAGCAGTCATCAGTATTTGTGTACAGACTGAACTGATTTATCGTGCGTGCTATGTGCTGAGTTGCAAAACCTTGCTGTATTAGTGATTTAACAGGAGGAACAATTTGATTTGTCATTACTAATAGGGATGTAACTAAATTAGTCTCCCACATACTTTATGCTGATGAGGTCATACTTAGATTTCCCTTTGTAGATCTACATTCTCACTAGCTTTAATCACAGCTAAAAACATATCATATGAGTAACGCTATTATGAAATGCTGAAGTATTTTCAGAGGGGTTTAGAAACCCAAGAAAATAGTGGAAGTCAAAAATCAAAGATAAGCTTTAATATTCAGCCCTATGTTGTACATTTGATTAAATATTAATTCACAGCAATGTGTTGGGTACTTACAGCCAAGCTCTCTTGACCCATTTGAAATGCACGGTCACGTATATAAACCTGGCATTTGAAAAAGGACAAGTCAACCCTGTAGATCTCACTTAAATCTTGCCTACAGTTCTTGCTTAATCAGTGGCCTAACCTTACCCTTATAAGTTGTTGCCTTGATTGCTGTTGTGGAGTCAGGAAAATATTGCTGTAAGATAGATATGCAGGCTTTGAAAAATGCAGAGTCTCTCTGCAATACTTTTTTTTTTTTTTTTTTTTTTTAGCAAAACAACAAGGGATGAAAGGATGGCAACCAAGTTTTGTTTTATTCAATGAATTGACTTTTACTACCAATGGCAGAACTGCCATCTGGATGGGAACATTGGGAATTGGGCTGCTTTCTAGTTAAAAGAGGGAAAAAAAGAAAAAGCCACTGGGTAGAGCAGCTTCCTGAACTACTTAGTGGGATACAATGGGGGAAAAGCAGAAGGTACCTTGCAGTGCAAGCTGGGATGTTGAAACATTCACGCTGCAGCAACACACCTCAGCATTTGTCTTCGTCGGAGAACTTGGGAGGAAATGGTGCAGGTTAGCTGAGTGCTGCCTCCGCTTCTGGCCTGCAGCTTCTCGGATGATACATTACGTTCTTGACCATGGCCAATGCTTCCACAACTATCAGTGAATGATTTGCTACCACCAGCCCCTGCTTTGGCCATCAAATAGAGTCAGTGCTAGGACAGGGACACCTTTTTCCCCATCCACAGTCATTGCTCTGTTCCAACATCTTACACTGAAATTTCTTGAAGATTTTTGCTTATGAGAAACTGTTAATAGCATTTCATTTGGTATCAGTGCTTTGATCTCCCCACTTATATACCACATTAATTCAGAGTTCCCCTGGGTGGATGAGTTCACAGTATTAGTTAACCTCTTCTGCTGAAGTCTCAAATATGATTCAGAAATAATTCTGTGCATTGTGACAGAAACAAAAACTCATCCTTAATTAAAACTATAAATAAAAGGGATTTCTGTCCTTAGACCAACCAGAATTCAGAAACCATCTCTTTGAACTGCTTTTTCACTGCATTATAGCAAAATTTCAAATTCTACATGATCAGCCTACCAAGTCTCCTTTCTGGTCAGAAAACTGGGCATTTTTTTCTGAATGCTGTAGAACACCTCTAATCAATGAGCTAGCCAGATTTTGATTCTTCTTTTAGGAATAGAACCTGAGCTGCAAACTTTGCAAACATCCAAATTTCATTACCGCTGTCAACTTTTAAATGCTTTATTACTGTTTTAAGCTCCTTTGAGAAGTCCTTAAAGGTGTTATTGATTGGATCCACAAAGGGGTCAAGAGTAAGCTTTGCAAAGAGCCTCTCAGCTGCTACCCACAGAACGTGCTTGTGGGTGCCCGAGCAGCTAAATCTTGGCAGTGCAGAGCTGGCTGGGGCCTGAGCTTTACACCTCTCTTCCCAATAGCTGTTAGGTGTTCCCCAGGCACAAAACGGGGTAGATGGTGACTTTACCACCCAGTGACAGAAGGCGGCTTTTTGCTGCTGGTTCTGGTCACTTCTATGTCTCTCACACACTCCAGTCTGTGCATCTTGGTGGTGTTTTGTTGGGGGTTTTTTTGGGGTGGGTTTTTTGTTTGTTTGTTTTTTCAATCTGACTAAATTTTTATGTTATATTTCCAGGTTCCTGTCCATAGCCAGCCAATTGAACGCTGCAATCACTAAGCCCTGTGCTTGGTTTCACACTCATCCTTCTGCCCCTATGATTCTGGCCAGCCTGGTCCTGGGCAGGACCAAGGCTGCCATGGAGGCTGTGGGGTCAGACCTGCAACCCTCCAACCCTGTCTGTGGCTGGCAGGTTCCAGAGCCCACATCTTCTGTTTTGAGATGAGTTCTGCAGGTGCTGGAACATTGTATGAAAGCAGGGAGCATCGCCACCAGCTCATACGTCATCGCCCTAGCACCTTGCTGCTAAGGTGAGCTGAATCCTAAGTTAATTCCACCACCGATGTCTCCTTATCATCTTAAGGGAAAAACCAGCCCCTCTTTTGAGTGGACAGGGCTGCCACCTGGAGGCACCCCAGTTTTCCTACATAGTCAGCAGAGAGAGGGAAGCGCCGGTGTGAGAGGACTGCAGGCTCCAGAGGTGCCTGACTGGTTACGTAGGACACTTACGCAGCCGTGTTATGCAGTCAGGAGACGGCAATTTTGGCACCTCAGTTAAGCAGAGGCTCTATGCTAGAGACCTCTCCGGGGTTAAGGATTTAATCAGGGAGCAGAGTGGTTATTTGCTCCCAAACTCAGCCAAAGTCTCAGGGGTTTTCTCTCCAAGGCCCAGGTTCATGCAGGACCCTAACTCCCACCTCCCCACTGATGGAACACTGTTAAATAAACAAGCACCTAAAGCACTTCCATCTTCCCCCGTGACCACAGGCACCCCAGAAACCCCCTCATCCTTAACTGACTTTTCTCTAGTCAGTATTAAGCTCTGGTTTCTTTTTCAGCGTGAGTCTTGCAGAAGTCCCCGCGTTACCCAACGGCACTGGGTTCCCACGAGGACCGGCAATGAGCACAGCAGGGTTACGACAGGGCTTGTGGCACCGGGGTGCTGCGTCAGAGCCCGTGCTGGCTAACGTTGGGTGGTTTGAGCAAGAGGAAGCAGCCTCAAAGACATTAAACTGCTGCAGATTTCTTGAGAAGTCAGTGACGAGGCAGAAATGAAAGATGCAACCAAGTACCCAGAAATGCACCACGTCAATGTATAGCTACCTTCAGCCCACCACTCCTCTCTGCCCGGGCTGGGGGATGATTCATTTTGCTGTGCACAGAGCAGCTCTTTTTTTTTTTTTGCATGATGTTCTGGGCAGCAAAGTAGCAGACAAGGAGGCAGAGGGGAGTTGTGGTGGGGCTTGCTGCTCTTGCTGCCTCACCTGGTGTGGTGGTCACGGTCTTTTCTCCACTGCTGTGACCACAGCTGTGTCCTGGTCCTTTTACGATACCTGGAAGCAGAGTTTAGCAGCAGTAAAGGACCGGGCAAGGAAAGGAAGGGGGGCTCTCAGGAGAACAGAGGAGGTCTGCGATGGGAACGAGAAACCCTTCAAATATTACCATCCCACCAAAAAGTCACCGCCAGCCTCTGCCGTTCAGAGGGCATCACTGGGAGGTGCAGCCCACACAGCCGCCTCTAGCACGGGGCTGTTTCTGCAGAAACATGGCTCTGAGCATTTACTTTTCTTTCCTAAATAACGGATGTAGGAAAAGACAAGCATGACTGTGGGATTTCCACAGTCTAGGAAACACCAGCATTTTGGTGTCCATTTCTGTTTCATGTGCACCATGAGGAAGACGGACCGTGATACCTCCACACCTTTTGGGCTGTGCCTTACTCCACAGGTGACATTTTGGGAACTGTCTGTAAGAAGATGCTCCAAATGAGAAGAGGTGTTGCAAGCCACCATATCTGGCAAACAAATGAGCAACCGCGTCTTTCTTTGCCCAAAGAACAGATTTATTCCCCCACACCCAAAATATTGGATGAGTAAAAGGTTTCCCTCAGACTTCACAGTTAGCGTTACACTAATAGGTCTGACAAGGGCCTATTCCCAGATGAGAGGCTGTTTTAACCTGTCTCCTCCTACCCTGGCAGTAGGAAGCACTCCCAGTAGGCGGCCTGGGGGGTAGGCCACCATGATGTTAGCAAAAACAGAGGAAAAAAAATTAAAAAAAAAAAATAAAGAGATGAACTTTTTCCAAATCTACTTCATTTTTATCTTTCAATAAAAATTATGAAGGACATGACTTTTTAGGCAGCCATCAAGTAAATTCACTGAACTGGTTATGGGACTCAAATCTGACTATTTTATTTGCCTTACCAAGAGAAAAATCTTACCTTTCGTCTCCCCTGCCCCTTGCCTTGCTCCTAGTTTTCTGTTGGCTCCAGTTTCACCAGGCATGGGAAATTTCTCTTCTCCCTGGGTGGGTTTCCTCAGTTTGCCAAAGCTTCTGCTTCTTGTGCTCTGCAGTTTTGTGCTAAAAAATTCATAAACTCAAACCAACCAACCTCATGGGGTGGTTGAGGACTCCAAACCCACATCTTCATCTGAACATTCACCACTGCTTCTCTTCCACAGAAGCAAAGACCTTTTCAGCCCAAATCACTTCTTGATGTCCCCACTTTGCACCTCGTCTGTGCAGGGTCAGAGCCGGGGTCAGTCTGACCCCCACATTAAACAGGAGAACTTCAGCTGAAGCAGAGAATGTCAAATCACAAGGTCAAACCAGATAACAGACTCCCCCCCATCTCAGTCTTGGCTCAAGGTGACAGCATTTCTCCATCCCCTGAAAATGAGAGGTAGAACCCTATTGCACCACAGAGCATTAAAGAGCGCGCTTTGCCCACTAAAACATCATTTCCAGCTGGTACTTTGCTACCCTTTTAATATACATTCCTACATGCACAGTTCTGCTTAGCAATAATCTTATATACAGCCTTCAAGGCACGTTTCTTCTCATCTGTCCCAGGGTTTATGCAGCATTTCCACTGCTCGTGGTAATGGTAGAGCTCTCGTTCAAACACACACCTCTTCCTCGCACACCTCAATGCCATCGCAGTTCCTCTGTGTCTCTGCACCCAACAGCAGAGTAAACCACTGCCGGCAGGATTTTACCACCTTATGTTCACAGACTGTTAATATGCAAAAAAAACATTTTCTCCAGTTTGTTTGAAAACATTCAGTGCCTTTTCTTTTCTTTTTTTTTTTTTTTTTTTTTAAATTATTGTTTCATGTGATTTGTGGCTCACTCCTCGCAACTCAGCTCCAGCATCTCACCGGGGCTGGTTTCTCTCCCTTCACTGGCAAGGACTGTTTTTGCAGCCAGGGCCTTGGTGCTAATGCTAGAGGAGAGGCAGTTTTAAATTGCCTTTCCACCTGTCATGAAGATGGGAGATTATGGAGGTACAGAAACATAAAGGGGGTGTAATACACTCAGCATACGGGAATTTGAAAAGCAAGTATTGAAATATTATTCTGAAATATATTTACTGAGTCCTTTTTTTAAAAGGAGTGAAGATTTCCCATCCCATAAGAGCTTTCATTCAGCACAGACCGGCAAGCAGTCCTCCAAGGGGAAATCAGAACATAAAAGGCAAAGTAAATCATATTTCTCCACTCAAAATAGGCCAAAGATAAGAAAGTTATCCTTTATTGCATCCATGTGGTAAAGGCGGGTGCCCAGCCAATACGGACCTGTATGCTCAAGGGACAGTTGCACCATTTAACTTGGCTGATCTGGGGGTTTAGTCATTTCTCAGCAAATGCAGTCATTTCTATAAAATAAAATAGTAAGAAAAGGTGTCATTTTATTCCTGCCTCAGGTTGAGGGACGGGTGATGTAACGCTGTCAAAACAGCCCCATGGGGTTTTGTCATACAGGTTTTGTCAAGAGACAATTTCTTCCTCCTTTCAGTGTCTGTGGGGGTCCCTGGGGCCACATGGCCACATCAGGACAGCCCAGTGAGATGAAAACCCCACTGCTATGCAAAGACACCGTCTGGAGCTGAGGCTTTAACGGGCAGTTTTCCACCATTTTTAGCTTAGCCATAGCCACAGGTGTCAGGAAAACCAGCATGAAACTGCTCTCCATAGGATGCTGCCAGCTTAGCCCATAGTCACTGCCCTGGCTGCCGAGACGTCCCTCTCGCGTTGTCCTCGCAGAGGGTGGGCTCGCTGCTCCAGGTTTCGATGGGTGGGAGGAAGAGGGGATGCTCTCCCAGACCTGAGTTGGAGATTTGCCTGAGGAAGGGCAGCTGCACTGGCCTTCAAACTTTTCTTTTTTTAAATAACGCATCAGGATTTTTTTTTTCAACTCTGTCCCCATTTTGAAGAGAAGTCCTGCTGTAATTTCCATGCTAATCAGATGAAAGTTTGCAAAATACATTTCCTCCAAGATGTACAGGCATGTATTAAGTTAACTCCAGGTGACCTGTGACTCTGTCAGTGACACACACCACTTAAATCCATGCAAACGAAAACCTTGCCCACGCCACAGGCAAATTCTTTGTTTTTCCCATGCTGCTTGCATGAAGCTGGAAATATTCGATGAGTGAAGTCTTAGTGATGCATTTCAGCAATAATTCATATGCTATACATAATTTAGGACCTCCCTGCAGTCCCCCCCGTAGCGCACGTTGTACAGCGTGTACAAAGAGGGCCAGACGGCAGCAGCTTTAAGGAGGCTCCAGGCATAATCCACAGTAAGAAGAAGTTTGATCCATCTCCAATTTGCACCTGCCAGATCATGAAAGGAGCTAATTGGATTAAAATATTGTAATTATCATTTCATTTACGTGCGGTAAAACCTTAGGGAAACGTTTTAAATGGCAGAAAAATTGAGGATGCAGTCTCTGAAGTCTGCTTCTTAAAAGCCTAATGCTGTCTCCCTCCTCCGTTGCCTGAGACTGGAGTTTTATTCCTAGGAAAAGGTGAGCTTGATGAGCGATGTGCATGTAGCTGCCAGAACGCACAGCCCACAAAACACTGCTTGGCTTGATCATGGTCATATTTATCAAGACTACTTTGATATCTTTTATATCCTCAGCCCACAGCGACAGCACCCAGCTCTCCTTGCTGCTCCCGCCCAGGCAAAATTAGCCTTAAAACACCCATACAGGACTTGGCCCTGGAGTCCATCGGACAGCCAGTTCCGAGGGTGACCCTGAGTCCAGAGGAGTGGACAGACCCTTTCTTGGGTTATAGTGGCAGCCCTTGTTTCTTCTCCACAGGGAAACAGTCCCATTTTTTTGGCAGCGAGAAGCTGTGGATGCCTCAAGGAATTAAACCAGGAGTAGCACCCAGCCCTGCAGACCTACCTTGCAAGTGGGACACACATCCCCGGACGGACTGTAAAACCACCCGTCTCCCAGGAGGGCATCCACCAGGTCCACAGCAGCCTGGCACGGCCGTGCCCTCTGAAACAGCGGGGAAGAGTGACGATGTGCTGCATCTCTGCTGATGGCTGTCACCAAAGAGCAGGGAAAATACACACGCATGGTGCCGGGCAATCGATTCCAGAGACTAATGAAGCAGAACACAAGAAAAGCTAAAAATAACCCAAACCCATGTCTTGTCACAACTTGTGGGTGCTCTTTAGGGGAGGTAACTTTGTGTGGTACAGCAGATTTGCTTGTGGGATTCACAAGCCAAACGTGGGCTTTCCCCACTCCCACTTCAGTTGAAGACCTCAGCCTGGATCAGGTATGAAGCTACTGATGTTAACTGGGTGCTAAACGGCAAGTTCTGTGCCAGAAGACACCTAATTAACTTCTGTATTTCTTCTGTGACACCGAGTCAGGAATAAACAGTCAGAGCCATGATGAGAAATAACATATAATGTTGCAATGCTCTTGTTTTCACAAGATGTCCTGCTCTAGTCTCCTGTAGAGCTGACATGGAGCTACCAAGAACAACTTCAGGCCTCACCAAACAGACAGGCCTAAGCACATAGAAATTTGACGCCTTCACTAAGAGCAGAGAGGTGGCAACAGGAGACCAAATATTATCCTTACAGCAAAAAGAAAGGGAAGGGAACTCCATTTTAGGGAGTGTATTAACCCTTTACATGAGGACATGAGGTTTTGGAAGGTCTAGTTTGTAATTCAGGCCCTGCTCATGTCAATAATGAAGCACGGGAACAGCTTTATTAGCTGCCTCAGCGTTTTGCATGACTGTTGGCAGCCTGGAGCCTACCACTGACACACTTACCTGATCTCAAGGCTACGGTTTCTTTTCTGGGGCAGCCAACTCAATACACAATACATGGATCTGATTTTCAAAGGGCAAGCACCCCACCCAGTCTGGAAACTGGAGACTTTGTAAGACATGTCCCATTAAACAACAGCCAGAAATCAATGCCTGCTCGGTCATTAGTCATTCTGGAAACCTCCACCTTGGTGAGTCAGTCGAGGCGCCTGGCATACCTGGCAAGCTGGAAAGGAATCCGGTTTGGGGATTTTTTTTTTTTTTTTTTTTTTTTTTCCCCTCTACCCTGAAGTTTCCAACTTGAGCTGCACAGGCAGCAGTCAGCCTCCCTGAGAAACCACCCGGCAGGGAACATGACATAAAACCTGTTTCTGATCTCACCATGTCATATCTAACTTGTCTAAAGAATATTTGGCTGCCAAGTTCCCTCTCTCCAGAAAAACAGCAAAGCAAGCAAATCTCAAAGTGAGTTATTTGATGATCATCTGTTAAAAGCACAAAACCAAGGGAAAAGAAAAAAGGTCCAAAAGTAAATTTGCTGTCTACCAATTTTTCGCTGGGATGTCACCAAGGAGGGCAGCACCAAGGACAGCTGTGCAGAAACACGCCAAACACAGATAGTGTTGGTTCAGTTGGATCAGAAACAGCACTGCCGTTCGCACAGTTCCTCCAAGCTTTAGGTCAGCCATGCTGGGTCTAACCTGGATTTCTGTTCTCCACCTGGCCATCCCAGAAAACCATGAGGTTTTCCAACAAGTGTAGCCTCCTATGGACTGCAACGGAAAGCTAATCAATTGCATTCTCATCACACAATTACAACCACAACTGCTGTGGATGTAGAAGTGTCTTACAGCTGTGACTGGTTAGCACTGACTTTGCTTGCCTCAGCTGGACAACATGCAAGAAATTCAGCCTTCCCAGATTTAAGCCGCCAACACATCTCTGCATGCAGTCAGTGCATCCTTTCCAGGGCTGGAGCATCCACACGTCAGCAACAATTTTACATCCCCACTCAAGGAGCTTTTGCCAAGTCTATGTCCCATTTGTGCTACAAATGTACATTTGATCTTTCAGGTCTCTGCACTTGAAGAGTGTTTATATAAAACTAACGACTTTACTATGAAAAACAAAACAGGTCAATGGAAATAAACCCTTCAACACTTACCTGTCAAATGCACACTAGCCATGATTTGTAACAACTGTTGCATTTCTGTGAACCAAAGGATATGACCTACACACTTTGGAGAGGAGAGCAGCCCCTCAGCACAACTGTTGCCTTAGTTTCCTTGAGTCGCAATAGCAACTGTCCATTTCTATTTACAGGAGCTTCCGATTGTCCAGCAGAGCTGCTTAGATGAGCGCCAAAGCATACGAGCAAGCTGACAAAACCCTGAAAGGCGGGGGAGCTCAGCACATCAGGGCTCTCCCAGCTCAGCTCAGCATCGCTGTGTTGGACCATCCAGAGGCAGAACTGGCTGAGAACCATGATACAGCTGACTCTTCTGGATCATTGATGCCTGCAAAGCCGAAGGCTGTAAAACTTCGTCCCAGTTAAGGACTGGTGTCAGCTTTTGCAATTTGCTGTGCTCTGCAATGATTGGTGATGTTTTGCCTGGGAGATTTGTTATTAAAACACTGACCTTGAGCTTTAGCTGGTGTTTGAGTTTTATACTGAAGCCATTACTGTACTTTGGGTACCATCTTGTAGAGAAAATTAGCAATTACACTTCTTCCTCTGGGAGATTTTTTTATGGAGGAAATACAGAATGGCACCTTCGCTGCCTTCTGCTGTGGTGTTTCGTCCTTCATTACAATAACTTTTCAGTATCCTGTACATCCTTGAGTAGTTAAAATACTTCTGTTGGTACTTCTTGGGAATATTGTTTCAGTTTTGCCTAAGGTTAGCAAGGTATTTAAGAATATCATCCAGAGATCTGCCCCAAGACTGGATAGTTATGAGGGGCAGTGTACGTGGAATAGCACGGGCAAAAGCCTAGGACAGTGGGCACCTCCGGTGTTTTCAAACTTCAGCCCTGAACAAGTGCAGAATCCTGAAACCCTGTAGAATATTTGGAGGAAACGCGCTGTCCCCCTGCAGTTCCAGCACATTCCAAATCATTGCCATGTGCTGGGGCCTGGCCCGTGCCTACCGAGCCCTGTCAACGCTATTCAGTTCCCTCAAAGGGAAGAGAGGGCCTCCGGACTTGATGGAAACGCGACAGGCACTGCGGTTACCTCAGCCCCCGCAGCAGGCACTGTGGCTGGCCCAACACCCGTGACAGGTACTGCGGCAGAACCAGAGAACCAGCCCGTGCCAGTATTGGTCACCCCTGTACAAAAGAAGAATCTTGGAATTGAAAGTCAGCTCATTTAGTAAGAGAAGAAGAAACTTCTTTGAAGAGGGAGGAGGAGGAAGAAACGGAGAAAGCAGACTACTCCAAAGCAGGGTCATCATGAGAACAGAAGAGGGAAGAGAAGTGGCTGCTGCTCCATGAGGAGGAAGAGGAAGAACTGAAACAGGGTGAGGCTCTGGAACACCTGCAATACATTGATGACATCACTGTGTGGGGCAACACAGTAGAAGCTGGTTTTGAGAAAGGGAAGAAAAGTGTCCAAATCCTCCTGAAAGCCCAGTTTTGCCATAAAACAAAGTAAGGTCAAGGGACCTGCACAGGAGATCTAATTGTTTAGGAATAAAATGGCGAGATGGATGTCATCAGATCCCAATGGATGTGATCAACAGGATAACAACTGTGTCCCTCCAACTAACAAAAAGGAAACCCAAGCTTTCTTAGGCACTGTGGGTTTTTGGAGAATGCATATTCCAAATCACTGTCTGATTGTAGGCCCTCTCAATCAAGTGACCTGGAATAAGAACAGGTATCCTGGGCCTTGAAAAGCAAGACTTATGGTGACATGGCACCCCAGAAAGAATTGAGTCAGACAACAGGACTCACTTCCAAAATAACCTCATAGACAGCTGGGACAAAGAGCACGGCCTGGAGTGGGTGTATCACATCCCCTATTATGCACCAGCAGGTGCTGGCTGCCAAGGGACACTTGAACAAATCTTTAAACATCATGAAGTCTTTAGCACTGCTCAGAAGCGGCCCAGCCATTTTTTTTTTTTTTTGGTGCTGTAATGTAGCCCAATATTTCTTTTTACAATCCATACCATTTGCTTGGCAAGAAGACTTTCCCATCTCCCATCCTTGGAGGGTATGGGGGAGAGCCCCAGGAGATTGCTTTCCCAGAGAGGTGCATTTATATGGTCACCCACGAAACACGCCTTGCTCTTGTGATGGGACAGGGAAAGGAGGCAGCATGTAACTGGGATGTGACCAGGGTATTATTTAACCTAGGAAGGAAAATGCGGCAGCTAGAGCAAGACTTAGGCTCCTCCTAGGGATATGCCCAGCTCCAAGCTAGTCAGACCCTTGCTGTTTCACAGGGAAAGACCAGCAGGAGGATGAAAAAGTCCAGTCAAAGGAGCATAGATGGCCAAGGCTGGTCCTCTGTGCCTTGGAAAGGACGCAGACATGATGAGGGCGCCGCTGTCTGCCACCCCGCAGAGGAATCTCGCTTGTGGTGTGAACTGTCTGCCCGAGCACCGAGGAAAGATCGCTCAAGGTTAAATTGGATTAAACTGTTACAGCTCTACTTTCCCACGTGTGGTTTAAATTTAAATGCTATAAATTTCATGGTGAGTTATTAAAACCTTCTTGGCAAGGAGAAGTCTCTGAAAGAAAAAAAAAATTCTCCAAGTTTGCAAAACCACAGGGAGCCCTTAAGTCAAGTTAACGGTGAGATTTCCAAGCGGAAGGGAAGGAAGAGCTGGGGTATTTAATCAGCAGCGTGTGGGAGCGGGAGCCCTGCGGAGCAGCCTGGCTCCGCTCGGCCCCGTCAGCGGCTCCCCAGGGTTTAATGGTCAGCACCTTGGTCCCATGCGTTGTGCCCGGCTGCACAGGTGCTTCTGGAGCAGAAGCCGAGCACCGCGCTGCCTGGCACATTCAGAGACAGCAGGATGTTCTGGGCTGGACGTGTGGAAATTTTTGTAAATACTTGTCAGCATGAATTAAAAACCAAGCTGCATGGGAGGCCTTGAAATATCATTTTTCCAGGAATGTCCCATCCTTCCAGGTTCTCCTGGTATCACCCAGCCACGTGGTGATCTTTGCATGGGGTGGGCACAAACTGTCACACTGAGTTTTGGAAGAAGCCACGGAGAGATGATTGCAAGCATCACGCACAGGGTTTGGTGGTTCTGCGTGGGTACTGCTTCTCGCCAGGTGGGGAGGGGAAGACCTCCGAGAGGAACATCTTGCCCTAACGCTCCCTGAACCTACTAACCAAAAGCCATAAGGCAGTTGCCTGGCAAGTGCAGTAAGAAAAACAAGTGGAGAACTGTAAGGAAAAAAGGCCTAGACCAAGTGTTTGTGGCAGGGCAGCAGAAAAGCAGAGCTTTCCCCCTCCTGCCACCCCAGGAGAGGACATTAAACACCAGCCCCAGCAAGGACAGCTCAGCAGGCGCTCCCTCCTTCTGCACTCTCCAGGCTCTACACTGAGCCTCAGAGGACTGAGCTGCAAACGTTCAGAGCTGGTTTCTGTTCGCAGCTGCCACAACTCAGCAGGAGCGGCACCGGCCCAGGCTGTCCCGCTCCACGCGTTGCCAAAACCTGCCTCGCACGCGCTGCTGTCGGAGCAGGTGTCCACAGGCTGCTCGGGTCTTTTTGGTGGCTGAGTGGTTTTCCAGCCCGAAGCCTCCAGCAGACTCCCACATCAGCCCAGCTGGGCACAGCCATCGTCTTTGAGCCAGTGAAGCACAAAGCTCCTGCCCTTGTCCTTACGCAGCCGGCAAGAGACGAGGCAGCCCCACCCGCCGCCGTCTTTGCGTACAGAAACCAAAGAGAATTCACTTTGGGCACCGAGCCTTACACGA
>KL256403.1:580-64178 GCA_000699545.1 Podiceps cristatus
AGGAATTGGCATCTTCCATACAAATGATGTGTTGTGTGTATTAACAAATGAACAGTACACTCCCAAGGGAGTTAAAGTACATGGACCAGAAGTTCCCTTCCTTGCCAATTTATTTCAAATATTTCACTAGTTGTTCTTGCTGCAAAGAGCACACAAACACATTTCAAGACCAATCAAATCTCTTCAGTTTTGTAAACAGTTTTCATTCTATTTTTAGAAAAAAAACCCCAACAACACTCACTACAGAAATAAACAGAACACTAGAAATTAATTACTCCAAGTTCTGTGGCAGGATAACATGCATGAGCCTTTGATTAGCTGATGTAAGTGAAGTTAAATGTATCAAAAGGCAATATTATGGTTTTAATTAATTCATAACAACAGATTTCAATAGTTACCCAAAGCAATGGCAGTCACAACTGAATATAATAACACAATTCCAAAAGTAATTTGAATGGATAGTTTATAAAGGTCCTAGAACTCTTTTAAACATATTGCTTTGATTATAAACAGCTGATGTACAACAGCACATTCAATTTTTCCAGCTATACTTCCAAAGAAATATTACTTTCATAGCATAAAGTGAACTAAGTCATACTATAAATGCAGGCTTTGTGCATGATTTTAACAAATCCAAATAGTGGAGCTGATTTTAAGAATTCAAATTACACCAATGCATAAAAAACCTCAATATCCAAAAAGTTATTGTAAAATTTCCCGATGAAGTTCAATTATACCAGCTTTCCTTAAATGACAAGCCTGGTGGATTTTAGCAAGGTTTTCAGAGTCGGTGGCATGTAAAATATACATCAAACTAGCAGTGCTAAGCCTCCGCTTTGCCCACTGTCCTCTCTTCAGAAGAGGACTACTCCCTGGAGGACCAGTCCTCAGGAAAAGCACAACTAACACAGATCCACTGCAACTCAGAAGTTTTTTGAAAACATCCTCTAAGGTGTCAGAATACAAACATTTGCCATTGAAGCCAAAAGATGATAAGCTCCTATTTGCAGTATGATTTAAAAGTCAATATAATGTTAAGCTCCACATAAACTAAACCTTTCAAATGCAAGATATGTTCTCTTATCAAAATAACAACATTAAAAAAAAGCATGTTTGGCTGAGCAGGGGGTGGAGAGAAAGACTTTTTTTTGCAGCTTTTGATCCTTAAAATTAAACAGCATAATATTAGTGAATTCTTCTGCATCTTGCCCAAACATATGGTAAGCGCCATTTGTATGTAAGGATTTTTTTTAAATTTCAGTATCTATTTATGCCAATGAAGACTTTCTTCCATGAACAGTTTCTGTGAAATCAGTGTGACTTCTCGGCAGCACAAGGCACTAGCGAGGGTACGAACATCAGAACATGACCTTCCATCTCCGCTGCCTTTGAAAGCGATACAGCTGAGCCACGCTTCAGCAGAATATCACGTTAACACTTCAAGGGGCTCACAGAACTGTACAGGGCAGATCCTCAGCTAGTGAACAGATTCAAGAGCTGAGTGAGAAAGAGTCTTTTTGTTCTGTGAAAACATATATAATTTCAGAAATCGTTCCCATCCCAGAGGACGGGGGAGAAAAAAAAAAAAAAAAAAAAAAAGAGTATTTTCAAATAAAAATGTAACAATGCTCCAGTTTTGGTCAAGGCACTTTAAAAGTTGGCTTTCAAATTCCAAGATAGGTTGGCTTGTACTTCATTACAAAGTGAACATGAAAGATCTTTTTATTTGAAAAAATGTCAACAGGGACATTTTAACTATCTCAGATCTTTTTTTCTCAGTTTTTTTGTGTTGAGCCGTAGATCAAAACAGACTGTGTTGTAAAAGCTTTTTTGAAGATGAGCCAGATTTCTTTTTTTGACAGGTCTCTCCTCTCAGAAATTCACAACAAATTGCTTACTAGTTCTTAACAATTGAACTTTCTTGTGAAAATTTTCCCCAATCTATAGCTGAAGCCAGTCTTCATCAAGAGTCATCCATGACCAAGCCAAAAGTTTCTAAGTAATTCAAATGACATTTAGGGGATTATCATCATTGCCAGGAGGAAAAGAGATGTTCTTTCCCAGAAAGTCCTGACCAAGTTTCTAAAGAGACCTTCATACTGAGAAGTCTAGATCTCAGACTAAGTCAATGGGATTGTCTTCTTCAGGGCTTTTTCAACATGGAATGTGTATTTCAAAATTATTTAGGTAGATTGTCAAATAATCCATCACCAAATTTCAAAGCTTCTTCAGAAGAACATATATGCAGATATTTTATATATATGTGTGTGTGTATATATATCTATCTCTCTATATATATCTATCTCCGGGCTTTCTGACTACTGAGGAAGGAAGCTGAAGGTGCAGGATGTGCACTGGGGTGAGAGCAAGTCCTCCTGGAACACAAGGATGAACAGGGGATGACAATTCAGTGTTACAGGTCGTAAAAGGAGGGGAGCAATAGTGCCATACCAAAGATAATAACCCCATCTGACACTGGTACGAAGAACATAGAGACACCAGAAGCCTAATGCTTAGCAGGACCTAGAGTCAAGCTAAGCTAATAAACCCCACTAGAAATAAGGTCACTGTGTAGTCAAACAGCTGTACAGCACTGCCTACTGTGAGTTAACCAGAATTTTTCAGCTCATATTATCCCAGATATTAAAGGTTCAACAGTCAGCAGTTATGCTGGTCCACCCTACAAAATACTTGCAGCAGGAAGGACAGAAGGATGAACGATCCTTGACCATGCATGAACTCACCAGACTTGTTCAGTATTATCTACTGAATGAGGTGGGGAATTACAGCAGAAGTGAAAGCTTTACACTTGAGACAGGGGTATATACTCATCCAAAAAACCTCAATTCCCTCTTTACCTTTGCAACACTAAGCACAACATTTCAACACAATTTTTGGTTTACAGCCCTTAATCACGGATGCACAAATTGAGACACCTGGGATCTATTACAGACCTCCAGTGGAAGTCAGCAGGACTTGTAGATGTTGAACACTTGCAGTAAGGAAGTGTAATTTGAGGGTGGTCTTAAATGGAGTTTAAAAGATTTTGAATGTTAAGTCTGGATTTGTTATTGATGCACTTATTTTTGAAAGAACTCTTCCTGCTAGGGTGACAATATCAAGGGAGATAAAGCTGATATTACATGGGTGGTGCTCAGGTTGAGGCCTGCAAAACAGAACAAGAGTATGTACTCCAGATTCAGTACGCACTGAATGTTGATGATAAATATCATTAAGCAGCTGTCCTACTAATTAAGTCCTGATTCTCAAAAGCACGGAAATCTGTGTATCTCTCAAACTGCTAATCATCAACGCTCTGCCCTAAAGGAGCTTTTGCACGCCACCTCAGCCCTTTTACCTCTCCCCCATAGCTGCTGAAACCACAACAGCCTCCGTATATCAGAGACCTCTGGCCCCTTCAGCTCCAACAACTCCCTCAACGCGATGCCTTACCAGCCAGCACCGTTTCTACAGACTTACAGCTATTTTGAAAAGACGACTGGTAAGAAAATAATGGTCACTGGTACCAGGTTACTCTTGAGCTAGAATGCCACCAAAGGAAGGTCTGTTCCACCACAGAACAGCTTGCTCCCAGATTCTCTGCTAAAAATCCACAAAGCATTTGTCCAATAGACTGTCTCTGGATACTTCATTTTTTTCCAACTCATCTGTTTCTTTTTGTTTGCTTTTTCCTCCCCCCCTTTTACTGTTTCACGATACAGGTTTTAGTTGCACAATTTCTCTGAAAATTGTAGAAGAGGGAGGAGCCATGTGAAGCATAACCTTTAATAACCCATTTAGTGCTTTAATAATCCCCCAAACAAGTTTCGTCAGGACAGTAAGTTTTCTAGCAGAGCATCTGGTACAGAAGTGGGGTTAGAGATGGTCCTTGTGCCTAAATAAAACTTGGAATAGAACAAGGCACCACTCACCAGATGCCCTACATAGGTGTGTTCCTGGCTGGCAGTCACAGGATTCTCCTATAAACACATCTGACACGCTGTTATATGTCATCCTAAACTCCAAGGGGGTCAGAGAAGAGTTGTGGTCTGGAATTCTTGATTCGCATGTGCTGAAGCAGAAAGACAGACATTTTTTGACCTAATCAAACTGTCCTAAAAAAGGTATGTCATGATTTTGACTTTCGTTGACTACTTTTAGCTATGTGGCTGAAAATACTTTTGCTTCACCATAGAAGTAAAATGATGCTTAGAGGGACACTCACCTGAGTCAGAAATATCTGATATATTTCCCCTCAAAACCAACTTCTCAAGAAGAAGGAAAAAAAAAAAAAAACAAGCCACATAGTTTCCTAGACCACCATGCCCTCACCACCAAAAAACCAAAACCCAAATGAACCTGAAATACTGAAAAAAGTACAAAAGGTCTCACTGGAATCAAGATGGGATGAAGAATATCACTGAGGTTAGCCGTGATTTAAAAGCTGCAGTTCAGATGTCTGCCCTAGAGATACCTGCTACTGCTGTCAAACTGATTACTGAAACCTACTTGAAGAGGAATTATGATGATTTAAAAGCTGCAGTTCAGATGTCTGCTCTAGAGATACCTGCTACTGCTGTCAAACCGATTACTGAAACCTACTTGAAGAGGAATTATGCTAAATATTTTATTACTCTGTAAAGCACAGATATGCAAAATTCTGTACTCTTGACTAGGAAAAACTGCAATATGCCAATTCTGAAAAGTGACATGACAGAATGAAAGATGACACCTTCTGTACTTATGTGCATCCGTACTGCTGTATTAGCTGAGTCACAGTGTTGATGTTTCCCCGTCTTGGTAAAGCCTTTTGCAATACTGTGAAGTTGTTTTTCAATGGAGAAGGATGAGACTGGCATATTACTGAGGTCTCTCTATATGAAAATTAATAGAGAAACGCAATCTCTAGGGTCGGCTTACAGATTTTGATTTACAGATTTTTCAGAAAGATTTTTAAGTTTAAAATTTTATAAAACAAAGTGAACGATGAAAGGGAAAAAAAAAAAAAAAAAAAGAAAAAAGAAAAATCACATTAAACACTAGCCCTAGGGCACTGTTGCCTACTCTTTCTACATGGAAACACACAACTTGGTTTCTGCTACAGATGATCTGTGATGTCCCTTCTACGGTTTATTATGAAGCTGATAAATGACTCACTAGAAACATGGTGAAAGCTTTTGGAATTCATTGTGCTATGGAAAACAAATTAGAAACTTAACTTGTTGCATGAGGGATTACCCTTCACAGCATGGCCTTTACAATGTGAAACTAATTATTGCAGGAAAGATTTATGGTGTTTACAGTCAAGAATTCAGGGTCAGTTTGACCAAAGTCATGTAACTTTAGACCTCAGTCTTGTCTGACTCTAAATAGAATGATGACTTCAACTAAATTTAAAGATAAAAATAATACTTTTTTTCTATTGAATTGCTTAGCAAGAAGCTGGGCAACAGGGCCTAAACAAATCTAAGTATTTACTCTGAAAGCTTTTTCTTTCTGAATAGGCAGATAATGCACTCTGGCAGAAAGATGTATTTTAATTTCTGTAGTTAATTTCACAGGAATTCACCAGAGTGTTAAACCCTGGAACTCTCAAGTGTTTTCATACAATCATTCAAATTATGACCAAAATATGCACTACTGATCTGGAAATACGGCTGAGTGCATAATGAAGAGGCCAAGCTCTTTATCTTAAGCAGATCATTAAAAGTGACTTAAATTTTTGAACAATTAAAAAAGCCAACATTTCACCCACAATATCTAGCAAGGAAATTGGTTTCTGCTAAATTAGAAAGTGAAACAAATGCTTAACAACAGCAAGTGATTTGTGAGCCAAGAAATTACTTCCAGTAGATAAATATTTATTTATTTTTAAGTGCAGGACTTACTGCAGTATATTTTGCTTTTAAGATATATCAAAAGTTTGCTGCCTGATTTATTGTCCCTTGAAAACTATTTTTGTTTTGCTAATGGCAGAACTCCTAGCTTATGAGCAAACCTTGAACGTGCTTGAAACAAGTGGCTTGTACTTAAGAGTATCCTGTGACATCTTGCTGTACCTGACCTATTACAGATTTTTCCCAGACCCTCAGACATTCAGAAAAGCAGTTAAGCTTGCACTTAATTTAAATGACACAGTAGCTCCTTCAACCTGATTGAAGAATCTGGTTAAGCTTTGTTGAGCAAGGGCTTTGGTATCCGAACCTGCCAACGCTACCTACATCCAGTGGAGGATCTGCAGCTTCTATGAACTCATACGGGATTTAAGCCAGTCTGACTCAGTTTTTACCTAATTATTTGTAGGACTTAAGCAATATAAACTTAGTATTTCATAGACTTTTACTTAAAATGATCAACCCTTCCCTCCTTCCTATGTACACGTACAGTTAATTTTATACTTGCAAATATAACCTCAGTATACCTGACAGGCCACATACTGGCTACCCCATCACGCATTTGGGTTATCAATCACCAAAGCCAGGTTGATGAACAAATATCCTACTCTTCATCCGAGAACCAGACACTTGGTAGCAAGTTTCCTATTTGAATGGAGGGAACAATGCTGGATGAAGTCCCAGAACTGCTCACACCATGAAAGGAACAATGTGACAACAGCATGGCAGGTTTCTGATAAATATTTCAGAAATGTGTCTCCTAATAAGAAAGGATTACTATAGCCCTTGGGGATAAAAATATTCCCAGTAGCATCTCGTTGGCATCTCTTTTATGCAAAATAAAAAACGCAGTGCAGAGGGTAATTTCTGTTTGTTTGAATGCAAATTCACGACTATTAGGACCAAAAATAAATTGTCATTAATTTTATGGTCTTTCACTGGGAAAATCTGATGAAAATTGTGTCATTTAATTTATTGTTCTGCAAAGCTCATCTGCACATTCTTTTCCAGGATTTTTAATGTGCATCTGGTACCAATGAGCAGGAAGGAAAATCACCTTGATAGGCCAGAGTTCACCATCGCTATTTCTATATATGATTCAGCAGTTTCCACTTAATGGAAAACAGGGATTATACACGAGACACAAACGCAGAGGAACCGTGCAACAAACCCCAAAGGCACTCCATTCAAATCAGTGTTGCTAGTCAACATCATGAACTTGTGTCCCCCAGTAAATAACAAAGAACTCCCCCAATAAAACAACAGATAAAAGAGTATTTACGACGTTCAGGTACAGTAAGACAAGCTGCTGTCAAAGCTGTAAATGCTTCTGTGCGTATGGAGCGGACAGTACTTAACGTAAGCCCCCCCATCAAACTGGTAATGAAGATGAGATCCTTCTCTTCGCCCGTATGTCAAGAACAGCTGTCTGAAAAGTAAAGCCACCTCAAGGTAGGTCTAGTTCCAGTCCAGAGGAGGTGTAGTGAGTGTACAATATGGATTTTTTTTTTTTTTCCTTTATATAAAATGAAGGCTCTGTACTGCTAACTGGGCTCATAATGGCTTTAAAATACAGTAACCTCTCTGTCAGCATTTCGGAGGAATTACATGAAAAGTACAGCCTAAGAAGCAGCTGCACTTCATGGTGAAGCTGCATTGGAAAAAAAGACACAAATTTTTAGTGTGTTTTTTTGCTTTTCTCTATAATAAAGTCAACATTCACTCAATGTTAGGCAATGTAAAAAACGTAATAGAGCTGGTGTACAGCTCACTCTGACGTAAGCACAGGTATTTCGGTAATAAAGATTCTTTACACTGAAGTTCAAGAGCAATATTTATTAATAATGTTATAATTACCAAAATTAGTCTCTCAGTATTTATCTTAGTACATATTGTTTTAAGGCAACATCACTATTAATGAATTTGTGTTACTTCCCTGCTGAAGGGGAAGAAAGAAAGGTCTTTAAAAGGAAAAAGAAAAAAAAAAAAAAAGGGGGGGGGGGCAAGTATTTTAGCATAAGCTTCTGCTATCCAGGGAGGTGCAAGCACAATTAGTTGATAAGACACTGAACACTATCTACACACTGCTCTCTGTTGTTCAGATAAAGAAAATACCGTAAAGCGATTTTTGTGTTTTGGGCTATTTCATGCACCACAGCTCCATGCGCCTCTTTTTTGGCTAACCCTACATATAGTTTTAGGCTTTTGGATTGCCCCTACTAATGCAAAAATGTCAGTTCTTTGTGCACAGGAAGACTGAACTCTATTAATAAGTATTATGTGTGTATAAGGCATACAAAGTCCAAATGCACTTGATATTACATTTTGAAACTAGAGAGAAAAATATATTCTATTATAGTCAGGGTAGCAAGGAATGCATAAAAGAGCAACATGCATTCTGTTAAAAAAAAAAGATGAGTGACAAGAACAGGTTACAAAACAACCCTTAACATTAACCCACTATTACAAATTCAAGACCAGTCGTCTTTGATCACATGGACATTGTTTGCATTATTTAGTACATACAGTTTGATTCAACTGTCATCTTTAAAGACACGTATAGAGTACAAACGTAAAGGCACTTCATTCAGCATGGCGGTATTATGAACATGCCAAAACTAGCAATTGTTACTAAACAAAGCTCTTCGTTGCTACTATATTTAATTTGTCATACGGATAGCTCTTCCTGGTGAGCACTGCAACAATTCCCATCTGCCCTCTTCCTCCAGAAATGCTCTAATTCCTTCGTGTGACAACAACACGTGAAATATCAGTTGAAGTTTGCACTTTTTCTAAGTTAGCTATTTCTCCTTTTAGTTATTTGTCTTTCTACAGGTGATTTTTTTATTATTTTTTTAACTGAACGATTAGACATTTAATGGGAATTCCACTACCACCCCACAAGAGCACACAATACACAGCGAGAAGGCGGTAGCTTGGCAGGAAATCTAGCGATCCAGATCTTTACCTAAATTTACTCAGCTACTGACTTTAAGAGAGCTGTGCCTATTACACTGACAATAAGCTCCATCTATGTCCAAACCAGTAGCAGTACGCCAAAAAAAGAAGCTACCCTAGAGCTCCAACTTCACCACCAAGTGAAAGCAAGTACTTATTAGCCCAAGCAGAACACATCCCTGTAACTCAAGAGCCAATGTAACTGCTGACAAACCTCTCTTTCATCAACCAACATCACTTGCCCACAGATCACAGCTTAAGGAATTCTTGGTCCCTTCTGTAAGCTCACCTAGACACCAAACCCACCGGGTGGGACAATGGAGATGGATGCATCAACTCAAACCAATAACCAAACTGGTTGTTACGTGTGTGTACCTCTCCGCTAATGACAACCAAAATGTCAAGGAAACAATGTGATTTACAGCCACAGCAGAAAAGCTGCTTGCAATGTTCATGAAAACACGTATTAACTATGGACACGAGTACCGCACTGTGCAAGCAAAACGTCGTTAACCTTCTTGATCATATTGATGAAGCAAGAGCTAGAATATTAAGCCATTAATCACCTTAATCTACCTTATGTTCCAAACCCCCCACATTTTACACCTGATCATTTTATGTTACAAGTGTGTGTTGCAAGCACAGTATTACTGGTTCTGCTGACCTGTGCCTACACACACAGGGCCAAGTTTGGGGTTTTTTTATCACATTGATTTAAATCTGGATTATTTCCCCAGCTTTGACTGAATTGGCCTGGATTTTGTCAGTATGATATAACGAAGGTTTAGTTTCACCTAATTGAGCGATCACATGTGTTCTGATAATATTCTAATTATCATCTGAAAGTAAAGTTTAAACAAGACCCACTGAGAGCTGGATAATACATGATAGCGAAAAGATACACCATTGATGGGGTAATCCTCGCAGCTCAGTAGATGGCACTGACGTGGCCGTATTTCAGAGAGATGCATCTTCCTGACCCTGAAATTTTCATGTGATCAAAAATCCTATGATACATCACATACTTTGGAGAGCCAACATAAAACAGAGCTCTGAGAAAGGTTCACATACAGGGAACAACTGCAACTCCATCACCGTGGTGCCATCCTGCGTGGTCTCAGCAGTCCCTCTGCTTTGGTCCTGCTTTTGCTAGTAGTAGGATGTATTCCCAGCACAAGAGCCACGTGCATCTCAAGTATTTTCTCAGGTCATGTGCTGATCACCCCCATATATTTAGTATGAAAGGACTGAGTATGTATTAAAGAGAATGTACAGCAAGAAACCCTGTGCTTGTACGATGCAGGAGTAAACAGGTTTGGAATGCGACTTTGAGGGTAACCACCCAAAGTGATCACTTAATTTTGAAAAAAATAATCCAAAACCCTTCAGAAATAAAATGATAACACAAGCCCAAAATATTTAGGAGAGACTTGGCTCTGTATGCACTTGTAATCTTTTTTTCTTTAACATGAATCATGGTGGCAAATCAGCCTCTTAATTTCTTCACATTCTCCTCCACTCTGAATTGTTTGGCCACACCAAAACACTTACTGCACAACATCCCAGTCACATAACCACAGCAACCAACGGCCATGACCTAAAAGCAGGGCTGGACATTTATGGAAGACTGCCTTTTATATAGCAATTAAGCAATTATACAGTAATAAAAGATGTAAGACCTATTCAGTACACGGGATATTAGAAATTTTTCTCTGCCTTTGTTTTGTACAAAGTCCTAACAGTATTTGCACTGACAGGAAACAAAGGCAGGAACAAGAGAGCAAACACAGATCTTATAAACCAGGATTATCTGAGTGAGAATTTCTTTCTTTCAACTATCTCCAGTTCCAAAGTAATCTAGAAAAAGGATGGAGACTTACTGCACTGAGTGAAGAATCTGTAAAATGAAGACATATATGAGCGTAGAACAGGAAAGGCATAGGATGAGAAGTCAGTCTGAGTTTAGTGAATAAGCACACTGTGGATTTATGCCAAATTTAAACCACTATTATTGGCCTCCTAAGAACACTAAGAACACCACTGCCATATTCCATGGATAAAGCACTTTTCTAGAAGATCTGAATATGCAAAAGAAACCCCTCTCTGGTTCCAACTGCAGTTACTAATCTTCTAACACTAAACCAGCTAGACTGGGTGTAGTTGGTGCACCGGGAAGGAAGGACAAGGGGCTAACCAGAAGCGAGCACCCTTGAACTCAGATTACAGCCAGTGAAGCAAATGTAATGACCCTTGATGGAAGCAATAGGTGAAGTGCTGCATTAGAGAGTATTAAAACAGGGGTTTGAATACTCCAGTAACTGAAAGTCCTAAGATAAAAGCAAGACACTTTCTAAGCAGATGACTTACTGGTTAAACAAATAAACAAGTTCTATACAAAAAGTAGTACTGCAATAGCCCACTCACAATTTTCTTTTTTATTTCAATTATTTAAAAAAAAAAAATATACAAAAAAAGAGATTCCTTTTATATTTTCCGAATTAGCTCCCTACTTTCAAAACCATAAATGCAAAATAAAGTATCTAGCAATAGCATCTCACAGAATGACCAGTCAGCCGCTCCAGATGCACGCAGCTCTCCATCACACATTATCAGCATTATCTGATTACCCCAAGCTAACATTTAGAGCATTTTTTTAAAGAATTAAAGAGGAGATACAGACAAACATGTAATTCTTCTTCTCAAGAGGATGGAGATTCAAAGTAAGGACATAAAGCAGCTGCATATGTTCTGCTGAGGACACCCAAAGAGGTGGGGCATAGGATGATAAATATTCATACTCTCCTTTAAAGTAGTAAATACTATGCATCCCACTGGAGTCGGCTGCTTAGGAAAAACAACCACAGAGTGAAACAAGAAGCTGTCCAAACTTTTGCCAAAGTGGGAAAGTGAAATTATTTTCTTTTTAATGGTTAATGAGTCATGTTAAATAAAAAAGTTTTATTCTTACCCTGGTCCTCCTCCCAGGGACTGAAGAATGAAAAGACTGACTTCTCTGTAACAGCCCCCTCATATACTTCACAACCCCTGTATACAACACGTAAATAGAGTGATAATTGAAAATTTCTGTATTCAGAAGTCTGATGACTGAAATCATCACAAGTTAGGTAAACGCACCAGCTGAGAATGGGAGGAGAGACCAGCACCTTTCAACTAATACTGAAAAAGCGAAAGCACCGTTTCTTTACTAGTTCTGCACATCTACATGTAGAAAAAGCAGCTGAGAACCAGGGCCGATGACAAAGGTCAGCTCTGATTTATGTAGCGTGAATAAGGATTTCCCATTTCTGATTCGGGGGCAGACATGTTCTGACCATATCTTTTACTCCTCCATTACAAAAATGAGTATATGCTTAGCTAAATATCTGTCATGCATCTTCATACATACTGATGCCAGTATTTGAAGTTTAGATTATGCCATAATAAACTGGGAGACAGATTTGTGTCTGCTAACAAATTTGGTATGATTTCATCAAAGCCTTTTTGTACTTCAGCATCCAGGTCAATTGTCAGCATTAACATGGCTTTGAGCGTTTATTCTGTACCTGGAATTCAGGAACGCCTGGAAGGCTGGGGCAGAGCAGCCTCAGCACACTGGTGGCTCCACCTCAGAGTAGCAATGGGATTGCTACTGACAGAGCCACTAGCCCGGAGAAATCCTTTGGCCAGAAGCTAAAGGAGATTCCAGCCTGGAAATTCCATGCATAAACACAGGGACAAGAGCTATATGGTAAGAGTGATATAGATGAGGAATGTCCTCTTAAGGCAAGTAGATCGTAGCACCATTGCAAGACAACAGTTAGGCCAAATGAGGCTTGAGAAGCTTCTTTGGCTTAAAATAAAATTCATCTCACACCCAGGACTCTTGAAGGATTGCTCTGAAGAGCTCAATGGTTTTCAGACACGTAACTCACCCAGATTTTATCCTGTATTTGTAAGAAGGAAGCATGGGCCTATACATGCTAAACTTGCATCTCCCTGCTTTACCGACCTCTGAAAGATGTAAGTAGAAACCAGAGTTCTGAACAGCCAGGGGGAAGCTGGGAAGGATATGCGCAGCCGATGCCTGCAGCACTAGTTTTCTAAGGCACAGGTTGCTGGATTGTTCCTCTGCCCATGATAAAAACTCCTGGGAGTTTACCTGAGACACCCAGAGCTAAAAGCCATTACCCAGACCCAGGAGTTAGGCAGCTATTAACGCGATCAGTAGAGATTAGTGTTTTTCCAGGAAGCGAAATCAGGTGGTGACATCAGCCTTCCAACTTTTTATTTTCTTCTAAACAGAATCGAACCTAGAAGCCATTTGACTTTTTTCCAAAATACAATACTCAAAAATAAATTGAGCATTTCTGAAGACCTCATTCTAAATGGAAGAAAGGACGCTGCCGACAAAAATTCTGTTCTTTGAAAGAAAACAGTGAAAGGATCTGACACTACCACACTGCCTAACTGTTGCCAGCTGAATTATACAAAAAGTTGGCCCAAAAATAAGTGTCAAGTCTAAACCTGGGGGAGGAGAGTTTAAGATTTGGATCTGAACTGTGCTGCACAAGCCCATCTCTAATTAAAATGAATTAGATTTAAGAAGGAGAAGATAATAAATACATAACTTAGACTCCTGTGTTGACAGCAGTCTGCATGCCAAGTTCTTGCTGAGGGCAAATTTCTATGGTCAAGCTATAAGGCTATAAAAATAAGGGTGTATAATAAAAGTACTTACAGATGCTTAACTACAGCAGTGCTTCCAGAGACTACTATAATAAATGCCACCTTGAAAAACAAGGTCCACAGTCCATTCACTGTACAGACTGTATTTAATTGCAATGCTGATTCAACCTTCTTTTCCCCAAAGAGTCAACAAAGCATCACTATCAACTCTAGTGTCTCAGCTGTAGTACATTCCAGCAATTCCACAATGTTCTTCTACTATTGATCAGCTGCAAGAAGCTTTCTGAACTGATTTTTTCCATCTAAAAATAACACACCTAAAGTATGGGTATAAATCAGCTCTTGCAAAGTCACCTATATCGAGCACAGCGATTCCACATGAAGTACTGGATAAACACATAGCAAAAAGGTAAGCAAAAGGTTCAGCCGAAGACACTTCAGAATATGGTGTGTAAACTTCTTGTACGTCTAATTTTGGATGACAAAGCTTTTCATCTTGTAATGAGACACATTGTTTACACTACAGTACGGAGCCAAAGGCGCTACAGCCTTGAAGGTTATCCACAGCCGCAAGGAAGCTTCTAATTAAGATAAGCCATTTCAGCCAGTAATCAGAGGGGAGGCCGTGGGGACACACTACCACGTTGGCCTTCCAACTCCAGGGCTCTTATCAGGCCCTAATTCTCTCTTCCTGAGTCCACAATAATCACCTCTCCCACCCCTACCAGGGAAACACAATGCTGGGTCTGTATTAAGTGTAGAGGTAGATATTTAAAAAAAGACCATCCATAGCCAAAGCAAGCCAGAGAGGTGGTTTCAAGAGCATCCAAACTCTGGAGGAGTTCTAGAAAGTAGCTATGAAATACAGCAGACACCTGTATCTACTACTTTATCTACACCTACGAAATACAACTGCAGACACCTTCATCTACTCACGGTCATGCCACGTAGTGTGAAACGGTACCTCCAGAAGCCGAGGTGCCAGGCCAGTGCCAGCCATACGTCCATGCAACTTGCACAGGAAAACGAGACTCACGGGGCTCACGCAAGCACTGTGAGTCCTATCCGTGTGTCTATCACCTTCAACCCATATCGTAGAGATCCGTCAGACCTCCCAGAATCATTTCCCACGTCGCATTCACCTGCAGCTGGGGGGTGCATGTAGCCCAGTTCGGGGACTGCGCTTCGGTCCCTGTCGGTGTATCCCTGTGTGCTAGGCAGCGCTAGGAAGGAAGGCTCCTGGTCAGGGCTATCCGCTGGATTCTGAGTTGCTAGAGGCATTAACAACCGTTTGTTTTACCTCTCATTTCTACAATTCTTTGGTATCTACATGTCAGAGATGCTGCAGACTATGTAGAGCTCCCTAAGGGAATTCCCTATTGGGAATACTCCAAACAGTCGGTTTTATGGCTCTTTTAAATTACCAGGCTATTGTAAAGGGGCTGCAGTTCCTTTTAACATCTGGATCAGTGTGATTAAAAAAACCAAAAAAACGAAAAAACAAAAAAAAACCCAAACAAACAAAAAACACACCAACAAAAAAACCCCAAAGCCACCACCCCCCCACACGTGTATCTTCATATGTCTTCTGTATTTCTGTCACTGTGTACCCTGTTACCTTTAAACCAAATGTATGGCATAGGCTATGCAGCTGAGCCGTAAGTGCTGTTATAAACACGCGGTAGAATTTCACCACAAACTTTTACATAGTTACAATGGGAAAACACCAGACTGATGAACACTCAACTGATATTTTGGATTTTGGTGGGGGGTTGGTTTTGGTGGGGTTTTTGTTTGTTTTGTTTTGTTTTCCTGGTGAAAAAAAAAATTATGTAGTAGCATTGTTTCTTTAATAGCACACTTATGAGACTCACAGGTAACCGAATGCTGTAAACCACCGAGGACTGGAACAGGAATTGCTGGAGATTTGTCTCACAGTGATGGTCTGAATTTGAACAATGTAAAATTTAATTTACAGAACTACAGAAATCTTCCTAACAGTGAAATCTATTAGACTGTGCAGCAGCCTCTCAGGGAGTGCATTATTACCAATAAAAATGAACAGTCTAACGCCACAGCAAAAATACAGTAGGACACAATCCTGCACTGGCAAGAGTATCAGCCAAGATGATCTAAATGGTTTTCTTCCTCCTTTGATTTCTGTGAAGTGTGAATTGTTTATAACATGATTGCAGTGGAACATGTTAAAATATTCGGGACCCCACACACATTGGCTACCAGTCATTCCCTTTCAGATTTCCACAGCCGCCTTCCTACCAAATATAACAGTACCTCGTAACCAGCCCAAAAGGAACAGAGCCTTTCTGCAAGGCTGCAACGTCACCCTTTCAAAGCCTGTGCACCCTGGAGTCACTGCACCCGACCGAGTACGCACACTTTGAACTTTTCAACAATTCTTAACACCTACTGTGTCTCTGCTTGGTCTCTTGTAGTAGGATTAACACAAGTATGTGTGACAGGAAAAGCGGCTTTGATTTGCTTGTCTTCAATTCAACGGTTAGTGCACTATTTCTGAGCTGCTCAGACTGCAGACTAGCAGTGCGCTAGTTCAGCATAACCATCAGAAGTTAATTATTTTGCAAGTATCACAGACATTTTGGTTGATTTCAAGTCAGCATTTGAATTAAACACGATTTTTTTTTTTTTCCCCAAAACAACCAATAAGACAAAACCCCAACGAACCTGTTTCCCTCTTTGCAATAAAAGCATTCTTAATCTCTAGTAAACCAGGTACATACTGGTAAACTGGTAAACCAGGTACATACTGATCAGTCTCCCTCACACAGAAGGGTTTACTATGGTTATGAGAAATTTACAGCAACAATCCCCTTTATTCCTTTCAGCTTGCAGAACTGACTAAAATACTAGTTCAACGGAATAAAGTCCCAGTTCAGTAAAATATTCAAGAATGTGCTTAATTCTAAGCATATCAACAATCCCATTAAATTTAATTAGATTTAAGGAGATGCGTAAGTTGCTTGCTCAGTAAGCATGCGATTTGTAATCTGCTTAACCTTAAGCATATACCTGTATACCCTACAAGATATACATACCACTTCAGAAATTTACCCAAAAAGCATGATGGTGGTAAATACTAAGAAAACATGTGCTAAGATGCCACAGAGAAAATCTTTCCATAGAAATAAGATTTTCAAAATAAAGTGCATTCCAACTCTACTTGGGGATACTGCTTTGAAAAGCTCCTGCAGACATAGCAAAAGTTCAGGCGCTGGAGGAAGCACAGGTGACTCAACAATTCTTTGATACTCAGAGGAAAGAGCAAAACAGTAAAACAGTTCAGGTACAGTTCTCTGCCCGAGGCCACAAAATATAATTCTACTACAAAACAAATGGTAAACATCAAACATCGTTCGTTAAAGTGCACAGTAAAATAGTTCAGGGCAGTTTCTGGCTTTGCTGTCAGCTCCCTCTCAGGGTTTAACGTACTTCAATAACCTGTACAATAATTTTCACCAGCAGAACATAAGAGGATAGCAAAAGTGAGTATTCTCCTTAAAATTAGCCAAAGGCATCAGTCACAATTTTCTATCCAGAGGCTGTCATTCTATAGTTTTTAAGGAAAATTTCAATCAAATTTTCTCCTAAAATCTTGTTCTAAAATTGGCTAAATTAAGATTTGAACTAAGAGGTTAAGAAAAAATTCATTTTCATCATTCTCTTGATTATCTTTTGCACGTATTCCAAATCGACAGTTACATAAAATTTCTTCAATTAGAGTTTAATTTTACATCTTCATTCTCAAGTGCTAGAAAGCTCTGCACCACTTACCAACTGGAATGAACATACTGTGCGTGGTCAGAACTGTAGTGAAACTTTTCATGTAACTTTGCGTTTAGTGGGCATCTATCATTTACCACGTCTCTCCTGTAAAGAAGCTTTTTAAAAAAAACCAAGCAAACAGCCTCCCAAACCAAATTTAAAGCTATTACTAGCTTAGAATACCATTTAGGTATCATGAGAACAAATGAAACTCTCACTGCTATAAATTGCAAATAAGTTGTGGCAAACCAGTACCAGCAGAGTTACTAAGAATAAAACCTGTACTTTTTTTCTTATTTCATGTATGTTCCTAATTAGAGAACTTATCGAGACTTAGATCTTTGAACTGCCCCGTTCTGATGCTCCTATGAGCTCCAAAGCATGTACCTGCCCCGCATGGAATGACACCATGCCAAGTACTGATTCAGAAAGACGGATGCGTTAGATGTTTCTTGCGTCCCTAAGGAGAGTAGATGAAGCTTTTTGTTTTGGTCTGTGTCTCTATATCCAGCTTTCTGCAGGCTGGTCTCTAAGAACCACATCCATCATGCTTACCTGCACTTCTAACCTGCTAACCAGCCCCCTCCCTTCCTGCACCACCATTCATTATCTCGTGACAGCTGTTGGGCTGTTTTCATGTACATTCAACTTCAATTCCAGTACATGGCTTTCAGGTCAGTTTAAAAACCAGAACCACAAGCACACAGATCCTGTTTCTACTGCAGCAGCGTCCAAGACCCTCAGACAAGCGCTACGTTTTGATTGTGCCATCTGCGCTCTGTCCAAAGCAGCTACTAAAGACAGCACCAGCACATAAGGTTACAGTTTGGGACAAATCCTGGAAACAAAACAACATTTAAGACTGTGGATAAAATCTAAGGGCTGCTCATATTTCTGGCACAACCCCTGCTGACTTCCACGAAGCTAGGAACTACCCACCTCCTAGCTCACAACAAAGGAATGCTCTCGCTGAATATGAATTTCAATGTTGCCTGCACTGCCGGGGCCATTTTTGTGCAGCACGCGAACCGCGCATCACCGAGCTACCAACTCCTGGAGCTGCCCGATCTGCCGAGGCCACTGATGGTGTTGAACTAAAACCAAGGTAAACAACTGTCAGCCAAACTTTTCTTTTCTCCTTCCCTTCCCTGAGTGCTCCATTGAAAACACTGGGGGAAGGAGAGGGGAAGGAGGCACAGATTACATTACAAATGAAAATAAATGCAGTTGTTCCCAAACCAGTCTCCAGCTGCCATTTGTCATCTTTGTGGAGCCACAATACAGGTTTTCACTGCTTGGAGCTGTGAACTGCCAGGCCAGAAGAGTTCAAGGGCGGGAATACGCAGGTTACGTTACTGAGATACAGAAAAGGTGAGTGTGGGAAGCCTGTACCAACCACCTGCACTCCACACTCAGAATTTCCTGAGCATCTTTTAATTAAATTACATTAATGAACCAAAATAAGAAAAGCTGAGGAGAGGAGGGAGAAACAAAGAAAAGACAGCCAAACACATATCCACCAATGAGGAAGAAATAAAAAGGAATTCTAAATTATTTTCACACTTTTTTTTTTTTTTTTGAATGAATGAATTGGTAAAACAAATACTTTAAAAGCCCTTTAAGCCATTTTTTTAAAAAGGCAGTCTGCGTTAAATACAATATTTCTCAATGGAATGCCTTCTGCCTGATTTTGCTCTAGCACGTAAGGCTGATCAGCTCATTCCTGGTCCAAAACTGCTGACTTCCCATCAATGTTTAGCACCAGGATTACCATCTTTAGGAACTGCAGGAATAATTGTATAATAAATAATGGTCAATGAATCAGGCATGACTTCACTGCTGAATTATGCAGCTTCCCTGACAGTTGCCTACGCTCACAGAACCTTAAAGATTAGAAGGTTCAGCAACAGAGTTTAGAAGTGTCATTGGTAATGGAAGACACATTTGGGAAATTAAAAAGCTTTCAAGCTATTACTTTAGTTTGCTTCAAATCCCAGACAAAGGAATGAAAAAGGCGGCAACTTTTCCCTCTGAAAATATAAGATTCTTACTTTTTTTTTTTTTTTGACCAAACTCCCAAACTGCAGTTGCACTATTTATAGTAAAGTAGCTTTCAAGGTCACAAAGTGTTCAAGAAATGCAATGAAAACTGACACCAGTGTGGATCTGCACTTTGTAAAAGAGGCTCTGTGGTTATATCTTTAATAATTCTAGTGAAAGAAAAAAAAAAAAAGGAAGTAATCTGGTGACAACATCAATATGCAATTCCACGTAGGCCTGATTTCCCACACAATATTCCTATTGTTGAGCTAGTGCTTCAGCCGAAGCTGACGACACAAGGTACGGCTACACATGCACACAAACAAAAACATAAACACAGCAATTAATCATCATGAATTCTTTAAAAATAATCATCACTGGTAGCAGTGCCAATACACAAATGCCCTACCTGAAATGGAAGTGCAAAGTGGCTTTGCTTTCATCATAGCTCCCTATTAAAGAGTAATCAACATCACTTTGGGAAAGAAGAGTGATAATTTATTAAGTGTTTTGCTCTACTGTTTTTCTCTTTTGTGAACTTTGCTTTGGCTGGTTTGCAAGGGTAGGGAGTAAAGGGAAACCAGCTGAACGTAAACTGTTTGATTTCTAAGTTCGCATCTGTAAACTTCTGAGACAGCCTGAGGGAGGAGGTGAGAATTCAGTATCTTATAATAGCAGGCAGCATAGAGATCAAAGAGAAGGAAGACTTGGCTGAAAGTAACTGTGACTGCTTGACTGTGTGAGGTACTAGTTAAAATAAGGTATTTTCGATGCTTAAGGAAGACCGAACTGCAGCCCTGTACACCTTCCACTTTTCACGCTGTTCGGGCTTTATCGCAGCCACACTGGAGTAAGAGCCTCCTGCTGACATAGGTGTCAAAGGATAAGAGTTTGGACTTGAAGGCTGGACATTGCTACACTTGCACAGTCTTTTCATTGAAGACACACTTTTGTGAACAATTAAAGTCGGGGCTTTTTTTCCCCAGCATTCACCGAGAGAAGCTAGGAAATGATGGAAACTGAAGCTCCTGGGGTACAGGTGTAACACAGCTATGCCCCAGCTCAGCACATCGACCCAAGCCCAGTACTGAACACTGACTTTTTAGAAGAAGTCAAAGCGGACTATGTCACAAACGCTGTGCTCCGTTTGGGTGGGGTTTTTCCCGATATTCATTAATTATGCCAGACTGCAAGCTTCAGGACCTGACTGTACATCTCTGGGAAGACTCTGGAGGCTGGCCGACCTGTACGCAAACACACTACTTCTTCCTGTACACCTGAGACAATCTCATGTCTAGTACCGCTCGTGTTTATCCAAATGCTACTTAAAACTTTGTTCTGCAGTTTTTTCAGGGCATGCAATCGCCAAACAGTGGCCAGACTACTTGACTTTAGCTCTCCACCTACATCCTATCACAATGGCAAAACAGCAAGCGACCTAAAGGTAGATGTTTCTCAAGATCAGAGAAACATATTTGAGTAGAATATACAGGGTCTGAGATGCCCATTCAATTTCATATGTGCATTATGCTGCTCCTTTTTATTCACAAAAAATCCAAAAGGCTTAGAGTCTGATTGCCTTGAGGCACTGTCTTCTTTTTTCATGCCTCACTGCATGGCCCAGTGGTGCTGGTAGGACAGGTGGATCTTGGAATGATCAGGGGTGTCACACAGAAGTGGAAATGGCTTTTGACTTAATTCATGTCCAACTTGGTATAGGTGTGCGCTCGGGGTGGGGAAGGCGTTTGCTTATCCATAAGCTACAAATCACTTGATGCTCCAAAAATCACTTAAGATAGTGCTTAACTCCTGCCCAAGCCAACGGCTGCCTAACATCCTCTTAGAGCAAAAACGTCAAAGCTTTTGCTGAACTATGGGCTTTGGAAAACAATGCAAGGCCCATTGAATTCCACTGGCATGACCTCAGTAAGTGAAAAATAAAACAAGAAAACCTTTCCTCCTCACCACCCCCCCCCCAGAAGTATGACAGAGGCAGAAGGAGTGACATCATGATATACTTGTGCCAATTATGGCCTAAGCGCTAAAATGACAACTCCACTAAAAATAGCTATGAAAAAGTGATACTACGTTACATACGTATGTTGGGAAAAATAATGCAAAAAGGGTTTTTCATCCTACATCAAGATATCCAATGATGCCACTGACAGTTAAAGCATTTGCAATTCAGATTACACCACCACCTCAAGGCTCCATGTAAATAAAGAAAAAGAAATAACTTATCTATGAAAAAGAATTTACTAATTAATGTGCTGATAAATAGGTTCTTTTAAAACGCATTTCTAGTTCTTCCCCAGATTTTTCAATATCTATGCTGAAGCAAGACTGCACGTTCCAGATCAGTAAGGCTTTTTTCTTTCTGCCCGTTCCCCCCCTCCTTTTTTGTTTGTTTCAAAGATGCTGATTAATCTAAATTACTACATATCAGAGTTTGTAATTGTGAATGTTTTCAAGCCAGCGTCTGCCTTACATCTGCATTCCCATTTAAGACATAAATACTACCGCAGAAAATACTTTGTACATAAAGCACTGAAAAACACATCACACGGGGAAGAAGAGCCTGTGTTGTATATATACGGCAGACAAACAAAATTCCATGGAAAAACACACACTGTAAACATCAATGCCTCCCCATTGAGGACAGCTGCTGTAACACAATCCAGGGTGCCTGCTGCCAGGATTTTCCACATGAGTGCATCTTCTTTTAACCGCTGCTCAAACACTGGCTGAAAGAGGAGCTGCTAGACCGAACATGTGTCTGCGCTCCGACGACAAACACACGGCACAGCAGTGGAATGCAGAGCAAACCTCGGGATTTGGGCGGGAAACAAGCTACCCGCTGTCTGCCGTCGGGTCGAGTTCACAAACACTGCTGCTCTGGTTTTCAGAAATGCATTTTAGACTTCCCGAGGAGAACTAAGTGTGCATGTTTGTGAGAACGCCCACAGCCACAGAGGTTTTAGGTAGAAGTTGTCAATAAATGAATCACACTTTATGACAACAGTACAAAAGATAAGTTTTCCATTGCTTGCTTTGGCAGCTGAGTAGAAAGGAAGGATAACCCTACTGGACACATATTAACTTTCTTAGATTAAAGAAAATGGGTATTGGCAGAAAATTCAGAGGTATAAAATGCTGGGAGGAGGAGGTGAGAATAGGTCACTGCAGAGAATCTGTTCATAATATTAACAAACTGCAAAACAAGTCATAGATTAGCAAATGGAATCAAGTTTCCCCGCACAAAAGGCACCTCAGCTGCCAAAAGTACAAGAGCAATTAAGGAGCACAAATCAGCTTAAAAGCAGAGAGGAATAAACGGTGTAGAAAAAGGGAAGTGCTCACTTGAATTAATGAGTTTCTAAGTGAACATACACATTTATACATACATGCACCCACAGCCTTCCACGCTGTTGGGGTGAAGTGTCCTCGCTGGGCATAGACCAGGCTGAGGGGTCTGCTCGACACTGCGCTCGGATGCTCTCTAGTTTCCTCCAGCCCAAAGGCCCGAGGTGCTGTTTTTTTCCTTCATTTCTGCTGCATACTTCATGCTACACCATTGCAAAAGTGGAAATCTTTTGCCCAGATATCCTAGGCAACAAAAAAATCCTACTGTCGATACTTGACATATTTCTCACAGGTCAATGTCACAATATTCTAGATTTAAAAGTCTAGACATGTACCAGCCAAAGCAGACACAAAGTCATAGTAAAAGTTGTCTTAACTAGTGAAATAATAAAGGTTTCCTTTTTCTCTGTGCCTCAGTTTCTTCACTATCCTGTAGTTTATTTCATGCGTGGTTGAGAATCCTCCAGGACGCCAGAACCCTCCTCCCTCTCCAAAGCCATCAACTGATCTGGTCCCCTCTCTCTGGGTGACAAAAGCAAACAAAGACACAGGGTGGATGTGTGTGAGAGAAAGATGATACACAGATGAAGAGAAATAATTCAAGAAAAAACTTGAAGGATTGAAAATTCAAGTATTTATGAGAATATCTTCAATTTTTAAGTGTATTTCTAGCTTTACAGAAGACCTTGAAACTATGCATAGCCTACGTGTTAAGAAAACAAAAGGTTAAAAAGAGATGCCAATACTTCCTTAAGTCTTGTGATTCAGCAGAGCCTAACGCACAATTTATGGCCTTTTCGAGGCTGGCAACGCTATGATCACTCAATCTGGCTCATAGTTGGCAGACACAGTCCAAACAAGAAAACTGAAGAATTTCAGTTCTAATCCCTGATCTTTTACAGGGATTCAGCTGGATCTGATTCAGCAACACATGCAGGCACATGCTGTATGTTAAACAAAACGGTACCTCCACTGAAGCTATTAAGAATCAGAAAGCACTCAAAGTCCATGCTTAACCAATTACCTAAATCAGGCTCTACATGTTCACAAGACAGCTACTCCCAAATGTTGTCTATTCTTCCTTTGGCTTAATTACCAACTCAGCTGAATGTATTTGGCGTTTTGTGGGAAGCACGGGATGGTCAATACCAGAATTCGTGTCCAATAAAATGCACGCTACAATATTTAGTTGTAGCAATAAACAAAATTATCAGTGCAGCTACTAGGGCAGAAGCAGCAGAAAGCACAGCCTGACAGCTTTCTGCAACCTTAGAACAACCCTTTTTATTTCCGCCATATCGTGCTTAAGAAAATGTTTCCAATGTTTCCCAAAACAAACTGTTCACAACAGAAGCCATAAGGAATGCCACATTGATCTTAAGATTCTTTTAGCTATAAATGGCATCATCATGTAGGTAGAGCTAAGAAATACATGAGCCACTGTGAGATCCGTTAGAAGAAAACTGAAAGGAACTATGATGTTGAAAAATTAAAAATCTGAATACAGGAGATGGATAAAGTGATAAAACACAGAACAGAATAAGCACAAGATGTAAGGTCACAAATTCTGAATATACAAGTTTTTGAGCACCCCTTGAAATACTAAAAATATATGCTTTCCTTTAATGTTAGAATTGCTCATGATGCCCTCATTGACACGGTGAGGTGGGTAGTAGGCCAGTAAACACCAGTACCTTGAAAAACAAGATCAAGTACAGTTGGAGATTAAAAAGCCCCAACTTTCTGGATCTCTCAGAAGATCATCTAAGAAAATGGAAGAGTCTCAAACAATTAAATGGAAAAGCAGTAAGAAGCAAATATGAGTATGGGACCACATTCATTCTTCTGTGACACCACACCATTTAGAGACCAAATTCCTTTCGTATTTCATGTAAAAATGTGAATCCCTGCCTATAAAGTTAAAGGGATCGTGGCATACTTTACTGTGAGGAAGACCAGTGAAGTCTGCATCCTTGTAAATGAATATCCACAATATCAACCAGAGACGAGAAGGTAGCTGGCGGGGGGAAAGCTCAGCATGAGCACCAAGGGTCAGACACGGCTATGCACAATCAGACATTTAATGAATTTCTGCAGACAGCTGCTTACATAACTGTCAAGCTGTCCCACCAGCCCTTCAAAAGCACTGAGGCATTTCCCCATCTTTAAGGAGGAGGGGAAAAAAAAAAAAAAATCCCACTCTGAAAGATAAGAAAAGCGAAGCTCATAAGCCGCAATAGTCGCAATTACTTATAATAGCTTATGACTACATGGATTAAGCTTTAATTATTACACTCTTGCTATTTGTCTACTATTGGATGTGAGGATAAATCAGTTCTAACTTGCCAGATAGGATGGACTCATGTTTTCTAACATTTAAAGAGTTAGTTTGCCCTTGCCTTTTGCCAACAGTATATTTCCACAATTAAAGGAAGTTATTTTACACTATTTTAAACAAAGGTTGAAGAAATTTGCCGTAGGAGCAAACTTCCTGAGTCTCATTATCCAAAGCTTTAAAATGACTGGCAAGCTTCACTTTTGAGTCATGTAAGTTAATTGATGACACCATAATCATGAGGAGTAATGCTAGTCTAGTCAGGTATTCTTTCTTCCTGGTAAATACAATCCAGGATACCCTGAGGGATTCTGCTAAGCACAGATGTAGAGAAAAGCACACAGAAAAAGAGGACAGGAACACATTTTTCAACATGTCTTTTCCCCTTATTCAACTGTCGAAGAGAACAAACGCATTGTCCGATGGGGATTATAAATGAGCCTCTGCCCAAAGTTAAAACTGAACTTCCGAAAATATACATGCTACCACTTTGAAATTCATCCTTCAGATATTGACAACTTTTATCCTATGGTAAAGACTTACAAGAGAAAAAGGTATTTTTTAAAAATCATTTAAATCTACAAGACAGATTATGAAGTTATATACTTTGTCTTTCCAGTGAAAAGAAGGGACAAAAGGACAAAGGAATCCAGCCACTGATGTATCTATGAATTTGCCAACTCCCATGACAAGCTGATGAACAAACCTTTAACTTTATTTTCATTTAATAAAAAACTGTAGTTTAACAATCTTATAGGAAGGCCCATAAGAATATATTCACCTATTTTTAATTAACCAAGACTAATTAGCACACTCTCTGGCTTACTTCCCCACCAATAAGGCAGCACCATTTTCCCCTCTTATGAGTGCATCAAAAATGGGGTCAAGATGCAACAGCTTAGAGGAACAGGAACTTGAGAAGTCAATGATGGACTCCTACACAATCCTTATGAGATGCAATGTCAAGAAAAATAAAAATTCTTCGAGCCCTATCAGAGAATATAGATATTTTTGGCATGTACATGTTTCTTGTTTTATCCTTTCATGGAGATCAGTAAAACATACTGCTGTCAGAAAAATGAATTACTTTGGCTGAGACTCTAAGCCGAACATCGTCAAAGAGCTGCTGCAGTGTCGTTCTCCCCGCCTGTCCCAAACAGAGCTGTTATGTTTACTTTTCCCTCTAAAACCTGGAGTAGAATATACACAATTTCACATTGGGAGTAGGTAGATGCTGGAAGTGAAAATACCTTCTTCGAGGTTAGTATAATGTCACTAGATAGGCTTTGAGTGAGAGCGGAATATTCACTCCCTGAACCAAAACATCCCTTGAAGTATCATATGAAATCAATCTGAAACTACTTGTCAAGAACTAAAAAATTATGGGGTGGAGGGGGAGGGACACGGGACACAACAGGGGTTGTCCCCAGGTGTCAACCATTTAACAGCTGTAAAGATAGTGACTTACTACAAGTGTAAACATAGTTGAAAAAACAACCGGTCGCTGCAATCTTCCCTACAATTTCACTGCTCAGGTGGCATACACGTGTATACTTACTGTAGGCCTTCATTAAATTAGACGCATTTCCCAACTGTCAAGCTTAGATATCATTTCATCCTCTCTCTAATACAAGAAATAGTTGTATGCCGAGGAGAATTTACAAAACTTGGTTTCTTGTGGCTCCCCGGGTAGATGGTGCCTTGTCTAACAGCAAGACTGAATGCAGACTAAAACCTTTCACTTCGGCGAAGGAACCACCTGTGAGCTTTCTCACTTCCCCTTTTCCTACACAACTGCTTATTTAATAAAATTGAGTATCATTTTGACTTAACTCCTATGAAATTAAGGTAAAACTGAACGTTATGTTCAAAAGCTATCTGGGCCCTGGCGACATGCAGACAACAGGATCAGATTGGCCTTGCAACCTTCGGAAAAAGAAAAAAATTATTTATGCAGCAGTGCATGCACATCTGTGTATTTTTTTTCTTGTTAATCTTACCTAAGGAGATTAAAATAAGGGAACTCATGAAAGAGAAATCATCAGCATCTTTTTTCTTTTTCCTGACAGCAAAGTATGCCAGACATGACAAAACTCATACTCAGCCCCCAAAAACATATCTAACAAAATCCAACATCCAAGCGAGACACATAAGGAGATGGCAATGCAAGTTTTAGGATTATCACCCATCTGGGTGACTTACACCCTGGTTATATCAAGTTGAAGATTCAGTGGTTCCAGCACTATTTATAACATTTTTTTCTCATCTTTCAAGGGTTTTTCCTCCCTCTATCAATAATTTCCAGAAACCAGGGAGATTTCTGACATGCTACAGAGACAGAATATTATAGGTAGCCTTGCTCAGCAGCAGAATACTAAAGCAACTAACGATCAGGTCTATCAGCTTTTAAATACGTGCTCTCTCTTAATAGGAAACAGGTTCCAAACTCAGAGTTAGATAACATGCTAAGCTGCTAACTATTTTTCCTCCCTGCATTCTCCTCTGAGGCCTATTCTCACCATGGACCTATGCTGAAACTTGTTTGCAAGGCCACACTTGCGACCTATGCTGCAAGACTTGTTTGTGATGTGTCATGACAGATTAGAATTAAAATCACTTTACCTTAAAACTATAGTTCTGGAACTCTGTGCTCATGCAACCTCACCTACAAGGCAAATCAAGCAGATTGTTTCTCATTGAGCGTAGTTGGATCTTTCAAACAAAAAACCAGAAGATGACCATGACCCCAGTAAAACACTACTGCTTTCTGCCAGATTTAAATTTTAATGCTTCCCAACAAGCACTGAACACTAATTGTATTGAACATCACCCCACTGGCCTTTCCAGGAATGCAATGAGCAGGGATGCAAAAGAGGAAATGAGGCTTCTCGAACGCTATCCAATCTCCCGTCAAAAACAAATTTGGAGAGATCTCCAACTCAATCCCTCTCACAGTATCAACGACCTTTAAACCAAGCCCACTGTCCAACTACAATCTTTTGTATCCAGAGGTTTTAAAAGATATACTATGTTTAGACTTCCTCTTACTCTCCAGTCCTAAGGAGATATTAACACTTGAGTCAGATTCCTGTCAGTGACAAGTGTGGAAAGTACTGCAGTCATCTTGACTATGACCTACATTATCATATACATACACACACAAACATATAAATATATATTTAGCCTTTAAGAAGAAAACAGTTTATCATATACACACAGACTTTTTTCTTCAAAAAAAGATTACAAATAAATCTTTCCTAAAATTCTGGAAACCATTCTGCTGGGAGTATTGGTGATTCTTGCTGAAATGTAAGACTGTACTCATGCCACCTACAATACTAATTTTGTCATCCAGTTGACAATTAACCCATCGTTGAGTAACTCAAAGTAGGCGTAATTTCATGTATAACATGACTGCCCCCTTGTGTCAAAATTGATCCCATTCCTTTAGCAGGGGGATTTCTCACATCTCTACTTATTTCTCTTTTTTCTACTATGACAAAAAACCCACAAACCAAACAAAAAAACCCCAACCCAAAACCAAAAACCAAAACACCCCACACAAACCAAAACCCAACTAGTTTCTTGAATACGAAATGAGAGCTCTACAGTTCTTGAAACTCTGACAAAACAAAATGTAGGGTATGGATGATAGAAAGCAATTTGGAAAATAGCAACACATACTTCCAAAGTGATACAATATATTAAATCACTGACAGGTTTATTAACAAAAAAAAAAAAAAAAAAGGAAAAGCTGTTTTCCTCTCAAAGGCTGTTTTCTGTACATAATCCCCTTTTTTTTTCTTATAGGTCAGTTATAAAATTAATTATATGAAATCATATAGCAAGACTGTCACCTAACTTCACCTAGTTAGACATACAGTGTAATTCACTAGTAGCTCTGAATACAGAAACCTACATCAACATGTAGGAAAATTGTACTGATTTAATAAATTACTAAAAAATTAATAAATTTAATAAAAATTCCTCCTACAAGAGGAAAATTCAGTAAGGACGTCAGAAGCCTAAGGAGGCACATAGACATATAACAGGATGTATGCTTACATTTTAAATTTTCCTCAAATAAAACACCACCGTTGCTGAACACATTCAGTTTGCAAGTTCTGAAGGATTTATAAGGGCTGTAATATTTTTCTAATGTCAATTTGGTCCCATGCATAATTTACATATATTAACACACCATGCATCTGTTCGGAAACTTAGATATTATTTCAAACGTTATGAAACATTATGACTTGTCCTTTAGCGCAAGGAGCCAAGGTCTGTGGGGTTTATACAAGAGTCAGTAACCCATGTGGCACCTGTGATGTGCTCTGGACTCAGGCCAGAGAGGAGAGCGCTGCCATCAAGGAAACTGAGATGTTTATGCTCTTTTTCCTTTTCTTTTTTTTTAAATTTTTGTTAAGCCAAGAGGGTGAATGTCAGTGAGAGCCTGTCAATGATGCTGGCAGGTGGTCAGAGCTAGATTAGATGTTTGTCATCAAGAACCAAGGGAAGAACTGGGTGCCTTTATGACCAGGGTAATGAAAGAGGGGCCCTCTGGCCAAGGAAGACGATCATTCACAAAAAGCGAGTCAGAAGACTGAACTTCCCCCCCCACCTCCAAAATCCCAGGCTAGAATACGCCTCGGTTTTGCCCATTTCACCTATCTATGGGTCTCTGGCAAAGCTAAACCAAAAAGCACAATTACATGAATTGTCCAAACTACCAGTCTGCTTGCCCTTTGGCCTTCAGCACCGCCTTCAGCTCAGAGGTCTCCTCTTCAGTTTTCCCTTGGTGCTCTCTCAAGTTTGCGGAGCCATCAGGGACTCCCCTCCTTTCTTCTAAGGAAGCGGCCATCTCTCTGTTCTGCTGGCACATGCCCTATGGCAGCGCACACACTAGTTAGGAGAGACAGCTGGAAAGATGACCAGGGAAGAAATAAATCATTTCCTAGCTGCAGAACTCCACTATCTTCTCTACATAGAAGCCTGGAGGCAGGACGGAGCACTGGCACGGGAAGAAATGCCGGGCCAAGGTGTTCCACTGAATCTTGGAAAAGGGAACACTGAGGGGGGGAAAGTGAAGGACTGAAACCAAGCAGAAAAGAACTGAGTTGAACTGATGGAAAAAGGCAGAATATTCTAAAAGATCAGTATTGTTCACAGCAGATCCCACAGTTCTGTATCAGAAAAGTGAAAACCTTTGGATAGAAAGGTAGGAGGGAAAAATGACAAAGTTAAATCCTGGAAGTTGCTGCTTCTGAACACACATCCACATCATTCCTAGAGGAGCACCGAGTACCAAGGTGCCTAGAATGCAGTATCACAAATTTAATATCTGAAAAATATGAAGCCATCAGGACAACTTTAATAAACAGTCTCTGAAATACACCAATGCCAACAGAATTAAAGGTATTACATTCCAAATATAAAGGTGTCCAACCGTATCACCACAATCAGCCAACTCTTCTCCCATATCCTCAGCTCGTTTCCTCCCGCTGTTGCTGCTGATTTGACTATCCTTCCTGCTCACTGAAGCTTACATCCTTCAATTACTCTCTTTCCTCCTCCCTCCTTCCCCCATACCCATCTGTTTCATCACAGCATCTCCAAGACTTGTCCCCTTCCTCTCCAATCCCGCCCATCCCCCAAAAAACTCGTTTAGGCATTTGGAATGCTCTAACCTTTCAATGAGCTGACCAGAGGAAGGTTCAGATGGGAGAAGGGTAAGCCAGTAATTAAGATCCAGCTTTCCAACTGATTTTGCTTTCCTACTATAAAAACTCACCCTTTTTTCAGTCTCTGTGCTAGATCTATCGCTATTGCCACATGCACTTTGAATATTTTCTCCATCATGTGTAACTCCATACAGCTATCAATCTCATTTCTCTACTGCATGTTTTTTATGTTCTGCATTAATCAGAGTGGAACCGAACTAAAGAAATTGTAATTCTGATGTGAATATCCCCAGATTTCAGACTCTTGGCTTGCTTTTATCCTTTCCTCCCTTTCTCCCCCCCTCCCCAGTACTGACACAGGGACACCTTGCATGCATTAAAGAAGTCATTAACAAATTACAGACTCCTGCCATCCAAATATTTCTAATAATTCATACTTCTCTCAAGGGATCTGCAAACTATAATGACTACAGGTCCATTAAGGTATGATTTATATTGAACTTCTTTTTGAGAAGTTCATACCTTTAAACCGTGCTTCCCTCAGAAAGAGAGTTCCTAGAGGTACCATTCCTCAAATACACCATTCGTGGTAATGCTGCAAGGCCTACATTATTTGCCAGTTCATAATTTACATTAAAAGACCAAAAGCCTTCAGACAAAAAGACAGAAACAATTAAGAGCTCTAATAATCTGATCCTGCTGTTTGCAGCACACAGTGATTTAAAAATTATTCATGTGTTTAAATATGGAAGCGATTTAACATAATTTAGCAAACCTGAGCCCTACATTAAGATGTAACAATGATGAATGGATGAGACACAGCGCGCACACACACACAGAGAAAACCTCAGAGCACTGCAGAGTAAAGGAAGTGCCCTGAAGACCTGACAGGTGCCCCGATGTGGGTGGCCAAAAAAACTGCAGAGCACAAAAAAAAAAAAAAAAGAGGACTGCAAATAGCCTTTGGGGGGAAAAAAATAAAAATATAAAAAAAAAAAAAAGAAGATTTTAGAATGTAACAAAGGGTGTGGATAAGAATGCAATCCAAAATAGTATCTGAAAATTTTACATAGACAGGACTGGATTAGGTTTCTAAAATAAAAAGCAGATGGAATGAGAACACTTACTAAATTCACTAAAGGACAAACACCCTGTGGTTGCATCCCTCCATTATTTATTATCCCAGCAGCCATTTTAGGACTCAAACACAACTATTTCTTGTACAGTACTTTTCATCTACATGGTCCTCAGCATAGGCTCCATATCCACCAGCAAGCACAGCGCAAGTCCTCTAGGACAAAGCACACGTGCCAATCTTTGCCTTTCCTTCTAAATAAAGACATTTCTCACAAAGCCTAAACATTTTGAGGTGCTAAGTCAGTAAACAAGAATAATGACTGGCATTTCAACCTTTTAGCGTGTTTGTCACAGCTAGAACATGGATGAAGTTTTATGACATCTGTTTAATCATGCACCTGACTACTTCCCTGCATTACTTATTCTGTGGAACAGGTAGTGACAAGAACCATTAAGTGTTGCACAGTTTGAAAAACAGCTAAATGTATGAGGGCGGAAAGAGAACACAGAGGGGAAGTTACTGGTTTTGCCGCTGAATCAGAGTTTCTGAACGTTAAGAGTGCGATTTTTTTTTTTTTTTTTTTTTTATAAAAACAGATGAGTGCAGGAGAACAATGGTATGAGCACTTCTGGATCCCACTCTTCCCGCAGGACGCTTTTTAAACACGCAAGATAGGGCTCAGCAGCGAGTGAACAGGCTAACCTGCATGGAGAAAGCCTGTACGGCAAACACCAGTATGAACTGGTTGCCCTGGAACTCAATTAATATTTTTCTTTCCATAAATACATTCTTTACATTTTCAGTAGCACTGGTATGATTTTGGTATCTATGATCTGTTCTCAAATTCTATCCAGTGTCTAAATAGATATTGATTTAAAAAAAAAAAAAGAAAAAGAAAAAGAAAAAAGCTACAAGGGTTCAAGTGCTTTCCAGGGTAACAGCTGCACTACAGGAAAACAAAAAAATGCAGAACATTTTTGGCATCCTCTGGTATTTTCCATTCATACGCAGACTGTATAATGGCTCCAGCCTGCCCGGAAGTACCAACCTTCAAAAAACCACTGTAGCTACACAGCACCGAACGACCACCTCTTGTCAACCAAGAGCTGCGTAACAAGCGTTATGATTCTGCCGTGCTCAGCTCCCTTCGTCATCTCTCCGCAGGACACTGCATCGCACTGAACGTGCCTGCCTTAATTCTGAAGGCTCTAATTCGTATGGGCCCACAATTCCCAAAAGATCAAGTCCCTGGGATCCCCACCATTCCCAATAACTCCCCTTTTCAGGAGCAGTGACATCTCTCTACCAATGACACTTGGCCACATGGGAGATGGGACTGGGTGGTGGGACAGGCCCTGACCAAAAGGACATGAAGACAAACTGACAATAATAGTTACCACTTTCTGACCCATTTCCCTTTTGACGTTATATTTATGCATTTTACATGCGGAGAAAAGGGGAAAAAAAACTAACAAAGAAACGCATCAGTGTTCCTTGGGAAAGACAGACACAGAGGAGTAACCGGACATAGCAATGACTCACTTCTGTATTTACTTTTATCCCAAGAGGCGCTCAGTAACCACAGAAATGGGCGAGATTCAGGAACCTGAGAAAAACACAGACCAAAACACAACCATGAGCACCAGGTCAGGTGCTTAGCTTTAGTTTGCTAACAGGCTGACGACTGCTGTAAGGTATTTGAGGCATTTTGTCTGCTAGACAATGAAAATGCTATAGCTTTCCCCAGTTTAACTTCCTGTGGCAAGTAAAACAAAACATACATTCTACACACGGGAATGACGAGTCCCCGAGACACTGAGTGAAATCATAACTATTTTCAGTCCTTGCAGTCACCTGAAGAAAGTAAATGTCAGCCAACAGCTCCATGACCTCCCACGGGCTCTCCGTCCAGGGCAAGCGCCCGAGGCCAGCCGTGCCGCACTCTGCACATCCAGCCTCCGCGCCGATGCGTGGAGCTCCCTGCTCTACAGGTCGGCCTTGGATTTGGCAAGTGTTTCAAACAAAACCTGCCACCTCCGTGAGCAAGCTCTTTCCAGCAAAGCTTTGCGACACCGGTAGGGTGTTACAGTGTACCTGATCCGGTTTATTTAACTAGGCAAAAAATCCTCAATAGTGATCAAAAACAGAAGCTGGATAAGAAACTCCTTAGTATGTCAATGGAGTAAGAGAATTCCCAGATAAGTATAGCGAGAGGAAGATAGTACATTAATTCTGAACTGGGTCACGGTCATACTGGGAGCAGCACTTGTGAAAAAACTTGTACTGATAGTATGTTTGAGCACTTTTCAGATCACTTTTACCCACAGAATTTACAGCATGCAATTCCCAGAACAAATTACAGTATTACAGCAAGTAAACTATCCCATTTACACCTTTTGAAATTGTTTTCCTGGGCATGAATACTGTTACAAAAAGTTATTTTCCTTCAGCATTGGGGTCCTGTTGCACTGTTCAGCAATGGTTAAACAAGCTGTTGATTTCCATTTTTCCAATGTAATGCACTTTACTACAAAAGATGCTCTCAGAACACCATATTAGAAATAAATCCAAGTTAAATAACAAAGGCCCCTTGGGTCACACGCTCTATTGGTTTTTAATACCATAATATTCTGTGCCTGGATTTGATAGTTGAGCCTGAAATTAGATGTCAAAGATACATTAGACAAACTCTTTGCTTGCTACACCCTGTTGGTTTCCAGCCCTGTTTGCCTCAAACACAAAGATCTGTAGCTACACTCCACAGCCACCATTTCACTAATGAAAAGAAATATTTACAAACACTAACATTCTGACAAACAGTAAAATGATAATTTTGCTAAAAATGCTCTTTTACTAGTTTGTACCTGCAGATGGAATAAATCTCAGTGGTCAGCTATGTCTCTTGGTTGGCACGTACCGATCCGTACAGGCATCCCCACCACCTTGTACTGATACCGAGCTGACTCTTGCTGGAGAGCCACGATGCCAGCTCCAGGTACGCTCGCTCCTTTGATTTCGCACGGGATATGCGGCGCTTGTGGGCAGAACGCTGCCTGTAGACTTCAAAATATGCCAATTGAACTGCTATTTAAAAGTATTACAGTTTACAACTTCATAATGAGTATTTTGTTACCACATGAGTAGAAAACTATTATTTGTCATATAATTAATAAACGGTTAAACAAAATTTCTATCCCATTTTTTGGGTAAATTAACTCCCACCTAAAGAAGCATCCACATTATAAACTAATTAAGTTTTCAACTTCTTTTGGTATATCCACCCCATCTAAACAAAAAGTAAAGCTATCCTCCATCTTCTTAACAGAAAGAAAATGTTTATTTATGCTTTGAATTTTAATTCTGGAGTTAAGATGATAATAAAATAAACTTTTTAAAATGCTGGATAGAAGTGGGACATTTTTATTGTCTCCCCTCCCCCGGAAAAAGTTTTTGCACTTTTTATTCTGCATGGTGCCTAAAGTAAACAATGATAAAAGTTACTAAGTGGGGAGTTGCTGCTTGTTTTTACAGCATAGGAGCCCTGTACTTCTGAATCACTGAGCAGCTGGAGTCTGGTTTAATTACTTAACATCAATCAAGATGTAAACGAGCACTTGGAGACCAAGGAATGCAACGTTCATCTGCAACACAAAAGAAATAGCTAAGCTATCTTAGCTTCTGCCTAGACGGTCTGTACACTAGGAAAAGTCAACACATTACTTTTATACTATGTCAGTAACATAAAATAGCCAAATAGTAATTTTACGCTGTACTCGAAGACATCAGTGACAATTTGTAGTAAGGAAGAAAAGATCACAAGAATATTATTTCATACAGGTTTGTAACCTCTAACACAGAATATATTTGTCCAGTACTACCTTCTGCCAAGTAGCAGCACCAGTATATGATGGCACCTCCCTCTCCCATAAATAGACAGAAAGTTAAAATAACATGAGAAGTGAAATTGCAAACTCCAGGTTCCTGCCTGAATTTTTCACCTGTTCATTCTCTAAGCTTGTGACATGCAATTCTTTTATTGTGCTTTTGCTAATATTAAGAACGCAGCACAGCAATGCCGCATTCAACTCGACAGAGAGCTAAAGCCCGTCTTTTACAAGATCAAAGGAGATGATCTAATTATCCCTTCTGGTCTTCAGAGCCATAGATGGGAACTACACACTATCTAGTCCATGAAAAAAGCTACCACCCACCATCATACACAAGAACTTCTCCCTGAAGATAAAAGACCACACGGGACAGATGTCAGCCACATTACTTATTGCACTGATGGAAGCAGCTCAGTTACTACAGTGTTGAGGGTGAAATAAAACACCATGAAGATCTGCCCGAGTCTTCAGCACATCTCAGGTGATCCATCTATAAAAACAAAGATTCTAAATAACTGTCTTTATCACGGAAGACACAATCAGTCAACTTTAGCCAACTCTGTAGCGGACATCAGAAGCAGCACACAGAAGCTGTTTGTGTGCTAGGATCCCGCCTATTAGACACTAGATAAACACAGAACCAACAGTCCCTAACTCAAAAGAGCTTCCAATCTCAGCAGAGGATGACGGATGAAATATATACAGACAGACAGATGCAGCAGCACCTGGAAACAAGGTATCTCAGTTCTCTCAGCACAGCAGTGGCTACAGTACTCTAAAGGTGCCGGGAAGCTTTTACAGTGATTTTTGAATCAAGGCACACGAAAACGCACGACACTGGTACTATTCTCTCAGTGCTACAGTGGGAATGCCATAGCTGTTTTGGCAGTGCTTCCAGCCAGTCTCAATACCCCTAAGCCAGGAAAAAAAAAAAATCTTATATGACGAACATACTAAAATACCCATTTGCCTTTCAAGAGATAAATTTGCTGCTCTCTTACAACCATGTAGCTCTTGAGCTACAGACAACTCCCTAAACCTGGGACTATCTAGCAAACTACCAATTTCTTAACTTTCCTTTTTGATGACTATACTGCATTGATCATTGCTTGGGGTGAGCCATATTTAGGATTGGATTGTCACTGCTCTTTCCCCTCCCATGCAACCTGCAATGAGAAACCAGAATGGGATGACGACAGCGAAGTCATGACAGTGTCTCATTTACCACTATTCTGGGAGTTTCCTTCTCAAAAGGGAACTTTCCTGAATGCTTCTTAAACGAGCTTTAGGGACACTTTATATCCTCAAGTGGCTCAAAACAGCTGAATAGATGAGAAAAAATCAGATCCCTGATACATCCAGAGTTCTGGGGTCTATTTCTATGGCAAAATTTATGGTCAGTGGTGTATATATATATGGTTAGTGGTCAACAAGGCCACAGGATATAATGATACTTTTCCATACCAAAGGGAATTGCCAAAAAGTTGTCGTCAATGGATCGATGCCCACGTGGAGACAAGTGACGAGTGGCTTTTCTCCAGGGTCAGTACTGGGGCCGGTCTCATTTAACATCTTTGTCGGCAACATGGACAGTGGGAATGAGCGCACCCTCGGCAAGTTTGCCGATGACACCACGCTGTATGGTGTGGTTCACATGCTGGAGGGAAGGGATGGCATCCAGACAGATGTTGACAGGCTGGAGAGGTGGGGCTGTGTGACCTGTATGAAGTTCAACAAGGCCAAGTGCAAGGTCCTGCATGTAGGTCGGGGCAATCCCAAGCACAGATACAGGCTGGGCAGTGAACGGCCCGAGAGCAGCTCTGAGGAGAAGGACCTGGGGGTAGTGGTGGTGGAGAAACTTAACTTCAGATGGCAATGCGCACTTGCAGCCCAGAAGGCCACCCGTGCCCTGGGCTGCATCCCCAGCAGCGTGGGCAGCAGGTCGAGGGAGGGGATTCTGCCCCTCTGCTCCGCTCTGGTGAGACCCCCCTGCAGTGCTGCCTCCTGCTCTGGGGCCCCCAACACAAGAAGGACATGAATGTGTTGGAGCAGGTCTAGAAGAGGGCCATGAAGATGATCTAAGGGCTGGAGCAGCTCTGCTGTGAGGACAGGCTGAGAGAGTTGGGGCTGTTCAGCCGGGAGAAGGTTCTGAGGTGACCTTATAGCAGCCTTCCAATACCTACAGGAAGGATGGAGAGGGGTGTGTAGTGAAAGGACAAGGGGGGAAGGTTTTAAACTAAAGGAGGGCAGGTTTAGATTAGATATTAGGAAGAAATCCTTCACCGTGAGGGTTGTGAGGCACTGGAACAGGCTGCCTAGAGAAGCTGTGGCTGCCCCATCCCTGGAAGTGTTCAAGGCCAGGTTGGACGGGGCTTTGAGTAACCGGGTCTAGTGGAAGGTGTCCCTGCCCATGGCAGGGGGGTGGCACTAGATGATCTTCAAGGTCCCTTCCAACCCAAACCATTGTATGATTCTATGAATAACTCAGGGAAACAGTCCCCCTCTTTTTAGTGAGCTACTAAATCAGCAGAGATGGTGAGCAGCATTCCTAAGGGAGTTTGACGACATACTGAAATGTATCGAATGAAAAAGGGATGCTGCCCAGCATACAGAACTGAAGACTTCTCTGTCTCAAGTGAAGTAAATGACTGGAATAACAGCACATGATGGTAACCAGTGATGTTTGAACATTAAGCTCTAGTCTTAACTCAAGCATGCTCTTACACGCAGTTGCTATCACTGCTATTCTTCTAACGTGCCCTGCCATTAATGATAAAATGGACCCCATGCAAATCATGGTTTAAATATTGTTAGCAGCATTTCAGAGAGAATTCTTGTAACAACAGAAGTCAGCCGTTACATCTGGCCACTTGAGAGTGGGGGGAAAAAAAAAAAAATTGCTCAGACTTCAGAGGGTCATTTTGGTAGGGAAGAGGAAGATAAAAGCAGGAATCTTGTACAATATGAGCTAGCAAACCAAAGCAAACAGGGATTCCACTCACTGATAATCCAACAGAAGAGAGACAATCATAAAACACATTCAGCACTGTTTGTTCTAGGCAATGTGGTTATTTCTCATGCCAACAGATTATATGCTGGTAATTAAAACATAGAATGCTTAATAAAAATCTTAAAGGGAAAAAAAGAAAGAAAATATTAGTTCCAAGAAAAGCCAGTGGTAACTGCAGCACCATGGACACTGCACTCAGTGGTTACCAGCACGCTTTATTTTGATTATTTCAATTACATTTCAACATGTCCAAAAGCATTCATCTCACTCATTCAGAAAGATCCACCTGTTCTCATTTCCTCTTAATCTGGAAATTATTAAAAAGCATTAATTTTGTTTGCTTAATGATTCCATTTACCGTGTCCATAAATCCAAAGAAGGGTTTATTTTAAAAAACACCTCCACCATTGACGCCAGCTGTTTACTCCTAATACAATACCCAAAAAGTACTGTACCACACCCGAGACACTGACAGAGACAGAAACGATAAAGCTGATGTCATGACACAGAGGTTTTTTTCAGGATGGAAATACACTTAACAGAAAGGAAGTGGGGTTTTATTTTTAATCTAATGCTTTATTTTAGGGTAAGCCTACTGTATTACATCTAAGATCACAGCAGTATGCCATCGCAAGAAAGCCTTCATTGAAGAATTATTTTATATGTGTACTGACAAAACCAGTCCTTAACTAATGAAATGTATTTTCATCACCTCAAGAAAGAGATATGTAAAACATGCGGGGAAGTGTCACCAAAGCATAAGGAATTGTTGTTATTTTGGCCATATAGACAATAGCAGGATCACAGAAGAGCAATGTTAGCAATTGCTTTCAACGAGAAATACATTCCCTGAAGTCAGCTAGATCCACAGTAATTCTTTAAAATAAGTAGAAAGAAAGAAGTATATGAAGTAATATCATAATTCAAAGATCAAGAATTTTGCAAGTAATTCGCATAGTTAGAGAGGATATTGGTTTACATAGTCTGATGACAGCAAGTACTCAGTATGATACTCAAGGGGACAGAACTAGGCATGGGTTGTTTAAGAGGTCTTATCAGTTTCTTTAAACTTCATGAAAAATCGAGCTACTTTTTATACATGAAGAGTTTAAATACAGTATCCAGAGATGACCTTTGATTTAGGTTTAATTTCTGCAGTAAATTGACAATACATTTAGAGATAGTATTTCCCTAAAAGATTACTCTTATTAAGAAGCAGAAAGAAATACCAAACATTTCTACATCAGAACTGATTAAACAAACCACTAAGGAGCTACTGAACCCCGAGAATGGGAGACTAAAGAAATAAGAGACATGATCTTATTTTAGATTCAATAGCATTTCTGAAAGATTGACAGAGAAAGCAGAGCTCTCTTTAAACTTCTTCAAAGAGGTGAGAAATATTGATACGAAGATATATTAGACTGAGAGTTGTTCTTTATTTTCTTTCCCTTTTTCAGCTCAATTCTACCCACTTCAGCTCCCTCTCCCTCCCGTTTGTAGGCCTAGAAGCTTGGTTAACAACTTCTCCCTACTTCAACTAATGCTAAATGTAAAGTAAAAAAAGGTGCTGAAATGAAACAACTATCTGAACAGAGGGAAAGAACCTCTTGGTAGCTGAGGCTCAGCTACAAGTAGTATCAATTTTCCCCTGCTTAAAAATGCAAATAGAACAAAAGACCCAGTGAAGTGAAACGGGGAACAGGAAACAACATGGGAACGCGCTGATTAGGGGCAGAAAACCAAAGGAGAGGTGTGGAACGGCTACAGTCTGGTTTCCTATTTCACTTTTACAACAGGGGAGACCACAACAATCATTACAGAAACCATTGAAGAGCCAAGGCTTCTCTCAAACACCACACTGTGTACTGCGTTCTTCAAACTTACAGCTCATTTATCGGTGAGAGCCGTAACAGCTAATGACACAGATGGCTCTGCGTGAATCTGCATCTTCTGCTTATAAGGCTTCTGCGGTAGAAGCGCGCCCTTCCGTGCCCTGCTACCTCCCTCATATTCTGCACACGCCTGCTGTGACTTTTCAATCATTTCCCTGTTTGAACATCAGATCTCAAAGTGTTTCTATTACTACTTCTGTTTCCTCAAAGTGATAGTGACAAATGAGTAACTGGTACAGTAATCTTTCCACATGAAAGATTTCCCATTTCTAATTCCACAGAAATAGGGCGACATTTAGTACATCTGTTTCAAAACAGATTTAAAATACAGCCAGGAGGATGTCCTGCAAAAAACCCTACACCTGCATTTTTTTTTATTAGGCACAAACCCAGTCCTACTAAATTCAATGAGAATATGCACCCACATTAATAAAAAGAGAATAATTTTTTGCATGAACAAGGCACTGAAATTCAATTTAAAGCGGACTTTAGGCCTAGAAGCCTAAAGCCCTTTGTCATAAGGGTTGAAAGATGACATTTTCTTTCCGTGACCTAACGCAAGTGAGGAAACAAATTTAGCCGCATTCTTTTTTTAAGCCACAATGATGCCAGGCGTTTGCCTGTCAGTAGCACAGTAGGTAGCCCACACTTTAGCCAGATTTACATTACCTGTCAAAAGGAAGTATTTTTCATACTGTACTAAAAGTCACTTTCCAGTTGCATGTCTCCAATTAAATACTCATGTATTTATAACTTTCAAAACTTAGTGTTTATTCTGGAGTCACCTTTCTGTGGTTTATGGATAAGCTAATTCATCTGTTGCAATAAATATATGATTGACTGGGAAATAGTTCTATGAATCCTCAATCCAAGTATACTTAGATCAAGAGTTTTATATTATGCTTCCGCTTCTGAAACTGTCTTCATGCTTCTGTTCCTCTGATAGAGTATGAATTACTTTTAAGACCTGAAACCAGAGATATTTGCACTTCATTTGACTTTTCCATACTAATTTGTTTTCATAGCCAGAGCTGTATTTTTGTTAAGCACTTGGGTTTAGACTCACATATGGTTGCTTATTTCCTTATCAGCAAATCTAGAGCGATCATACTGTATATACGGTGGCTTTAAGGAAATAAAATGCTTCACAGCTGGGGACATCAGAACAAAATAATTCATCCTAGATTCTTGGGCACAGCATAACTTTCAAGCCTACATTAAAACCACACATACATGGATCTGAAATGACGAACCACTTATTACACAGAAAATTAGTACGTGGCTTTGCACACAGAGATATATCTACTGCACCATTTTAAATGTAGTTCTATCCCCACATGTCTTAACATACCGGTCCTATTAATGTGTAACCAATTCAAATATTTGCTCCCTAGGATTTTGAAATGAAGAATGAAAAAGTCGCATTTGTCTAAATAGTTCATGGAAATGGGCTGGTCTTCAGCATCCAGCAGCATGGGAACCCAGGGAAACAAATGCAGCACAGCAACTTGCTTTTCTACCACCCCAAATGCAAGCAGAATGCACAAGCCCGCGGTAAAACAAACACTAGAATGTTTTTCATTTCAAAATATTTGGCAATATCTGTTACCTGAATGCCAATACTCCAACTGACATTAAAAACCACAGGGTTTTCACTAACTTTTTGCCAAACCTTTATATCTATAGGCTGATCTGGCATTGATTCAGTCCTTTTAACAAACAGCATACAAAGTTAACACACTTCTAAGTGAACAGTTCTCAGGCTCTACAACACTTGGGCACCCACCCTTCAAAGAGACACTTTTCAATTCATATTTTATCCAGTTTTGCATTTAATCCATTTTACCCAGTTTTGAATCTAAAACCAAAGTCTTAAAAGAAACAATTTTCTCCATTTTCTCCCATCCTAGCAGAGACTCAATTCAAGCCATATATGCAGACATGTTTTGTATCGTCCCATCACTCATGACCTAGCGCAATCTAAGGACATTTCAACAAAAGTTACAATGAAAAATTAAGGAAGTAAAAGAGAAATCTATAAGTTACTAAAAGACTAGGTTGTTAATTTGGTAAGGTTCTTCAGCTGATAGACATTACCTGTATCTTAATGTCTCGCACAAGTAGTTCAAAGGAGAAAAAAAAAATCTCTCATGTTACACAAGTTGGGCTTGAAAGTGATGGAGCACCTTATTATTTGATATATATTAATGAAGGTGACAATGAAAAATAACCAAGTCATTCCCAAATCCATAAAGGCTAATGAAAACTCCTAGCACCAAAGCTTATCTCTCAAAGAAAGTCTGCAATGTTGTGGTAAATTAAAGTTTAAAAAAAAGCTATGCAAAGGAAACTTCTAGATCTGGTTTTGCTGCTCTGTTGTTCTTGTCCGAGGCTTGAGGAAATTTATGACTTCCTCCTCCTGCTTGCACCACTAAGAAGTCTTCCAGTATACGAGACTCCTAAATCCTCTGCCTACAAATATATGTACATTTAGGTGATCCAGCTGCAAATGAAAGTCTTTTTCTTTAGGGGCAGGGAAGACTCCCCACAGACCTACTTTTTTTTTTTAAAAAAAAAATGCCCTTCTAAAGTGCTACAAAAAGTCTATCTGTGGTTCTCTGGTATTTATGCTGTATAGGAAGAATGCCTGAAAATTGGCAGCAGGCATTTCTGTATGTTTTGTACCTCAGAAATATAAGTATGCCAAGAATTTTCACCTGTGGTTTCACTGCAGAAATCCCCAGATTTCTAGGAATAGGAGGGAAAAAAAATTATCTCATTCCTCTGCTAAAGGATGTACTGTCACACATCTACTACGGGAAATAATAAGTATTTGTCAGGAGTTCGAACTAAACAATGACAGACGATTTTTTTTTTAAAAGGCATTTGAATAAAAATGTTTTGCAGTTCTCAATGTTTTAGAATAATGTGAGAACCTGGAGATAACATTTTAGCATAAGAGACGTGGAAAATCTCCTTTTAAAAGGAAAAACCCAACAAAATAAAAAAAACCCACAGGCCTATTTCAGATCATATTTATATACCACAAAGCAGTAATAAAGATCAAAACAGATCTTTTCTTCCAATGCAGATCATCATTTGACCATTACAGAAGGTGCTGCTGAAATGGAAAGGCTGGTATTTCATATAAGTAGTATTTCAAAATTTGCACTTTACAGCTATTCCACTGGAAAATGGTGGAGGGAGTAATATAATTCTCAACAGGCAAGTACTCCCACACACTGTCTCCGTCTTGAGGCTATCAACCACCAGCTGCCCACAGACATTAGCTAAAAAACTAAAGCCTTGTGTTGCAGCCAAGTGAACTTTTCTTTAGGTCAACACAAAGATTTACTGGCACTCAGAACAGTATACACCAACTTCAAGGTAAAAAGACTTTGACACAAATATCTGAGATAGCCCTATCAGCTCCATATTTCAGCTCCTCCCACCTGAATTGGCTTCTCTTGCCCAAGTCAACTAACACACAATTCAATAGCCTTGACTTACTGTGAGATGTGAGTTATTGGGGTCAACAGTGTCTCACCCTCCAGGTCAAGCTCATCAGCAAAGCTGTTGGTCCTGATGAAGGGTCCTGTGTTCACATCTAAAAACGGGCTTTTTTTCACTGTGAGGAAACATGCAGATAACAGTTAAAGCAATAAACATTCAGCTTTTTCAAGAAAGGTCTGCCGCTCAGTCAGATCTCTGAAATACTGTACATTTTAACAGACTATAGGAAACAGAAGTTGCTACACAAAATTGCATATACTGCAGAGAACAGAGTAACATTTTAACTCTTCTTCCACCCAAAGAATCTCAATGTCTGCTGAAGACTTAAAGCTACTTCCCCCTCCCCCCTTTTTTTTCCTTCATACTCCTCATACACTACAATGTAGACTATCTGTATCACAGGCAGCTTCATGCATTATAAAACTTACTGTACAATACTCATCAGCCATACCATGGGCCATCGCTCTACAGCAACAGCGCATGAGTGTAACGAGATCAGTTCCTTTTTATATCATTTCTACTACACGTTTTAGTTTATAATATATGGGTTTCTGGAGTTTAATTACTGTGACTAAAATCAAGAAGCCAGGCCTAGACCAACAAAGGCCTCAGCATTTTCACGGTGAGCGGTCAGCTCCTGTTACGCACTGTCCCAGCCGGTCTACTGGTTCCCAATCCCTCTCACTCTTCGGCACAAGGATGCCTCATCTTTGAGCCTGGACATGAGACAGGCGGCAAGATGAGGTCCTTCGTGGGAAGCCCATTTCACAAAACTTCAGATAGTGAAAGTTTTAGTGACAAAGTTACTTGTTAAGACTTTTGTGCATCCAAGAAATTAGTCACAGTATTATAAATTTCATTTTTAAACCCAGGCTTCTAAACACTGCTTGTCTCTAACATTAAGAGCCCCAAGCGCTTTTTCCAGCATGGTCCTAATACTTGTTAGAGAAGCCACAAAATTTGCCTATAAATAAAAGGACTATTGTGTTTATACATAACTGTAAATGAATTTTATAGAGAATAAAAACAAGTGTAGAAATCACAGGTAGATTGTGACACCTCCATAGAAAACTTTATCTGTGCAACTGGCTGGATCATTTCAATGAAATAATTATAATGAGGTAATTTATGAAGTCTCTACTGTATTAAATAATTTATAATATAACAGTAAATAATGTCCTGCCAGAATGCAGCATGAAAGCTAAAGGAATACAGCGGAAACAGCTAACTTAAATGTAGCTTAGTTTAATGAGAATAGAAGTGAGGATATCAGGAAATAATTTTATTTTTTAAAAAATGCAATTATTTTACTCAAGTAAGTAGATGAAAAATGTTATTATATCATCAGGCACACGGCCATTCAAAATTACAACAGGAAAGTCTGCTCTCCAGAAACTGTAAGAGGAGAGGAAGACTTCTGGAGTGACAGTTTAAAAAAAAAAAAAAAAAAAAGACAGCATGAGAGAGAGACACAATTGCTGGGACATACTTTTATTTTAAAGACAAGCTAAAAATATGAGCCACTTGCAGCACTTAAAAATGAAAATTCTATAGTTAGCATGTTATCTTCCTATTTTGGGGTTCAATATCATATTATTTAATCACTGCTGTAGCCATCATCCAAGATAGAGGCTGTGAAACAAGCAAAGTAATTCCAGATTCAGATATATCAGCTATACAGCAAAAAGTCATTAAAACAGCCTCCTTTTTGCTTTCACTAAATTAATTTTGACCATTTTCATTTCTACAAGATACAAATGAAACTCTCCCAGTCCCTAGGAACGGAAGACTCACAGCCTTTTTAGTTTTCCTGATGGCAAGTGATAAAACAGCTGAACCTAAACCCACGTGGAGCGTTCACTGAACACTCGCTGCACTGCGCTCACGAGAGCTCCAGTCCAAGCGAGTACCCAGGTGGGTCGGCAGAACCAGCTGTGCTCAGGTCATTCATGTTCTCGCTTTTCAGGTTCATGGGAGGGGAGAGGAGGAGTGGCACGACCAAAAAGGAACAAGAAGTCAAGACTGTACCTCAGCCTATTTGAAAGTGCTATTATCTGAGAATAAAGAGATGAAGGGTTGCTTAATATGAGGCAAACATGGTATTTCCCTGCCTCTTTTTATTTTAAAGTTTTCAAAGATCATAACGCAGATCAATCTGTTCTGGTGACCGGTGCAGCCCTCTGCTCTTTCTGCTCTCATTCTTAAACATATCTTGCTGCTTCCAGGAGAAAGGAGGGACCATACAACCTGTGTGCACGGAGAGGGCGGAGGGACCAGGAACAGAACATGGCTTTAATGAGAGCTGCCCTGCCCCAAAGCGCCTCAAAACAAGGCTCGAGCAGAGCACCAGGGAGCATATGCTGCCACAGCATATTTTTGTTATTTATAAAATCATAGCTATTTGACTTTAGAACAGTCTTTCTCACACAGCAGTGTTAAAAAAAGTATGTTAAAAAAAGACACTAAATTTCTAAGTAGGCTAGAGGGAAAAAAAAAAAAAAAAAAAAGCTTTAGAAACTCATTTTCAATGGATAATAATGAGTGAAAAGAAACAGGAAACAGATGTAGCAAGGAATATTTATTATAATTCAGGGGTCCTCGAGCTTTATTTTCTCTATTTTTGATGGGTAGCAGCAGCAACTCCGGCAAGAGGCATGCCTATCCAGCTGATAGTGCTGAGCCAAGTACTACTTTGAAATGGCAGAAAATAAGGTCCCGACAATGTGAGAACCCCTGCTTTAAATCAGAAATTCTGAACTTTCTGGAAACACTCAAGGCCAGGCTGGACGGGGCTCTGAGCAACCTGAGGCAGCTGAAGCTGTCCCTGCCCATCGCAGGGGACTGGACTAGACGGGCTTTAAAGGTCCTTCCCACCCAAACTGTTCTGTGATTCTACGAACTTTCAATGGAGGATTATAATCACAAGAAATTACTGATGGGTTTTCTATATTACCAATTTTATATACAATATGATATGTATGCAAATGCTTTTTGGGTAATGAGGTGTTTGGCTAGCAAGACAAAAAATATTTTATGCTTCCTCTTTTGCAAGTACAGACAAAAATTTAACACACTTTAAAGTATTTCTCATGGAAAACCTGAGTTTTAATTAATGCATTTAGAAAAAAAAACCTCTTATGTAGAATTTTTTTTTAATTAAATTTACAATTTTTTTTTAATTCAATTTACAATCTGAAAAACTTTCAAAACTCAAAATTCTACTGGCATGCCTATGCTTTGTTTAAAAACCAGCACTATACTTTTCTGTGCCACAGCAGTCTACTCCAGACAGAGCATTGTAAAGATTTAGTAATTAACAAAGGCGATGGAGCAATGAAATATTATGAGCTTTACCTGGAGAGGAAGGAGCGCTGGAAGACTGCTGGTCTGCGGAAAAGGATGGCCACGAGCGCTGACAATCTGAGTTAGAGTAAAGATGCACATAAAACAAAGAGAGATAGGATGGAGGTGGGTGGGAAGCTCCAGATAGGCAGCCGAGGACATGCAGACACACCTAAAATACAGTATGCTGTACCTGACAGCTTTAAAAACAAAATAAAAAAATACTGTGGGAAGACTTTGTAAGATGCACTAGAAGAGTTTCATACATGCTGGCGGAATATTAAACCACCCCTAGGAAAGGCGTCGTGTCTCTTCAAACCCATTACTCATGGCAGTGTCACCTGCTGCGAGATACTCCTCCTACACGCCAGTCCCGTTTTGAGGAACGTAAGTTATATCTTCACCCCTTCCTTCCTGACTTTAGGGTTTCCTCCGGTGTTTCCCTTTCCAAAGTCTACAGCCTCACATGGGTCAGACCCCTCACGTTCTGGTTCAGACCGTTCGCGGCGCAGCTGTCCCCTGGTCAGATGTCAGTGCTGCCAGGTGGGCAGACCAGTGCTGCCACCCATGGCTGAAGCTGCCTGCCGCGTCCCATAAAAAGCACTGGAAGCTGCCCACTTCAACCATTTAAGCAAAGTGCCTGCCTCAAGCTGAATTACTTGGGGAAAAGTTTCAGGCAAGCAAGAGGAGTCAATGGTGAGAAAGAGATTCAGCGAAACATAATATTTCTGTGATATTTAGTTCTCTTGAACAGCGTTATCTTTTAATAATTATTTCATTAAGAAACACCTGTGAATTCACACCCTGGCACAGAATGGTATTTTTCAGTAGTCTTGCCTTTTAGGCAAAGAGGGAAAACTCTCCAAATATAAACGTATTTGAGTAAAAAAAAAAAATCTGAAAAAACCCCTCATTTTGTGAGTGTCCTGCCAGTGCTAGGCATGGTCCAGCCACGGCTCTTGGGTCTTTGCTGAGCTGATGATGCCAGGAGAAAGGAGGAGGGAAGAAAAGTAGGTGGAAATCTCTGGTGCAAGGATACTGGCAGGGAAGCCAGCTGGGGGATCCAGGAGTGTAAAAACTTGAATTTAAGTGGGCAGCCCAAAGAGAGAACCAGAATTTACGTACTAGGAGAAATCAATATATGGACATGCGACTAGAGGCTTTCTGAGGACCAAATTAAAGCCGCATGAGCACCCTTTGTTCTTGTACTTCCTAATTTTTTGTTTCTGAGCTTTTGGCCTGACAGCTTCAGTTTTCTGTGTAGGTAATCTTATTCCAAGTATAAATACATTCCCCTCCTCTTCATCTCTTTGAGGCACTGGGGGAACAGCGTTAGGAAACCTCTCAGGTTTGCTGAGCTCACGCTGCCTGGCCAGGAGATAGAAACTGAACCCACAGCAGCTGGCAAAGCGCCTCTGTTTCCCCAAGGTGAAGGAACTTCTTGTTCACACAAAACAGGTGACTTCGTGGCTCCTCCTGCTCTCCTGAGCGTGTTCCACCATGCTCACCCCCAACAGAGATGCACCAGTGGAAACTGGAAAATGGGTAACTCAAGGATGGGGTTTGTTTGGGGTTGTTTGGTTGGTTTTCTGGGGTTGTTTTTTGGGGTGCATTTTTTTTTTCCAGTTTGTTTTCCAGTATTTTACCACCTTAATTGCACCTGTGTTCCACGTGGGTTCAGAGGAGAAACTGAACCTTGTGTTTTCAGACAATTTAATCCAAACCTGAGCATCCTTGCACCCCATTACTGAAAAGGAACCTCAATTGTCTTTAGTGGATGCAGGGCAGACAACTTACCGGTAGCTCACAGCACTCTCACTAAATCAGAGAGGTTTTTGCCCAGACCTAGCTCTAATCCCAGAGTCTTTGGGGAAAGCTCAATTGTTAAGAAAGTGCCTAAGCAAGCACATTAGAAACATCACAGGACTACATGGCTGCTTAAGTGATCACAGAATCCAGGCAGTAAAAGAAATTATTTAATTTATGGGTCCCCATCTGTTCACAAATATCTAGAGAACGTTTTTACAGGAACAGATGTATGTACTTCAGAATGCACAACACTGAAGGTCAAATCTGGAAATTTTTCTTCCATCTCAACCTATTTGTTTAGAAACTAATTCTCAGCTATATGCTCAGATAGCTACTGGACAAATTATACTCTCTTTGTATGTAGATTGTCTTGTTCTATTGGTTAGATATACACGAGCAATTTTTCTCAATTATAAAAAAAAAAATATCATCTATTTATATAAATGAGTGCTCACTTTTCTCTTTGTAATGAAACTGTGGGTGCAATTGTGATTACCAGTGTGAGAATGTACCTTTTTGTCTGTCTAGATTTCCTGGGCTGCAAAAGATTTCTTAGAAACTACATGGCATTAGACACACATGAAACGCACTGCAAACATTACATCGTCATAAGCTGGCATGCCATAGATAGAATTATTTTCCTCAACTTACCAAGCAATTTTAACATTCCTGTTTGTCCTGTATACTTGTAACAGTTTAGAGAGAGCAGAACACAGATAAAAAAGAAAGAAAAAAAAAAAGATAAGTGTCAGAAGAAATTAGAGAAAATCCTTTTATTGAAAGCTATAGAGCTGAGTTTTGAAGTGGCGGTAATAGGCTACCTGCAAATCATGTTGTCCTTTAATCAGCTTAGAAACTTAGTGATAAAGGGTGAGACTTTTACAAATCTGAGCATTTGTACAGTTCATTCATCAGACTGTTTTGAATAAAGGTATCTGTACTCAAAGCCTGAGACACAGACTGACCTTAGTCCTTGTCCACCTTTTAACAGCTATGTCATTTCTACCACCAGATGTAATTTGCAGTCATTCCTTAACGGAGCCCAAGAAAGAGTGGAAAAGCATGGATGTTACAGAACGAGATAAGACAGGAGCATACCAAAAAAGTACATCGAAGGTGAGACTTTCCACTTGAATTAAAATATGCCTCATGCCAACCCACGCTGTTATTTTAAAGGTCATTAAATTTAATCAGGTCAGCCAGATTTTTGAGGAGAAAAAAAAACATAAGTACTTAAGGTATCTATAATTAATAAAACACCCCTTAAAAAATTAAACCTCATTCTTGCTACCAAAATTTGAGCAATACACATTAAAAAAAAAAAGACTTCTAATAAAAGTACATTTGTGAAACAGCCACATTGTAAATTCAGAGTTGTTTTGGAAGTTTGTTACAGCTAAAGTAACTATAACAGCTCCTAATTATAAAGTGACTATCAAAGTCCTTTCTTCTTTTCCCTCATACTGTACCATTTTGTACTGTGACAGTGAATACAAACGGATCCACATTTATCTCAAGTACTTCTGCTTTCAAAATTTGATTCACAGAGTACTCCACTGAGCAGATGGCAGGAGCACATGATGGTTTCATGTAGCAGACCATGTTCAGTGCAGCCAAGACATACCAATTCTTTTTGGTTGAGGTACAAGCACAATAGTAACGCATCTTGGGTAAACTTCACGTGGAAAAGCTGACAGGTAATCCCTGTAGTTTCAATCAATTGCGGAATGGGTGAACACATGCACCAGCCTCAGAGACAGCAGCTCTTCTGGCAGGCAGAAATGACAAATAATCTGAGTTTGTCTACAGTGGAGCACGCTCGTTAAAGGAATAGCTGAATCTCATCCAGACTCGATAGCAACCAGAGTCAAAAAGCAAAGTATTCTTGCCTTAGAATGACAAGAGCTTGTTCTGTCCTTACCCTCTCTCCTACAGATATTAAAGAGGACCTGTGTGTAAATCACTAATAGAAGCCATTACAGGTACTGGCATTTCATAATGGAATTTCTTACCAGAATTTTCATATGCTTCAAAACTAAAATCAGGTTTCCTGTCCTCTGTCACGTGGTCATAAGTGATGTGAGGAACAGTTAACATCCTGTCAGGAGAAGAAGGGCCATTGTCCTTGTCTAACTTAAATTTCTTCTTTTTAACCTAAAAATACAAATACATTAAATGTTGCTTGATTTGTATCATTTAGTCATCTCTTCAGTAATATCTTCAATATTAATGCAGTCCCCAATGGACTATAACCAGTAAAAAGCGTGCCTGACCAATTACATTTTCACGATGCTACACCGTGTGTTTCTCAGTAAAATTGTCCCCCATCCCACCAAAACTGGCTAATCACTACAATTCTGCACATTGTCGGCAGCAAATGCTTTGTAGTAAAAAAAAAAAAAAACCCACCACACAACAAAAAAACCCCAAACAAACAAAACCAAACCTGCTAGCTCTGCAATAGTTTGTATAAATAAAACTATTCTAGATTATCTTTACCATTTTATGGATGCAATAAACCACATCTTCAGAAGAAAGGCAAATGCATATATTGCTACAGAACTCAGATGAACCTGGGATACTAGGGAAGGTTTTTTGTATGACGTCCTCTCCTTCCACCTTGAGACTACTGTGCAACACTCTTACAACAGAGAGGATGAGGTATTACATAATCTAAAGATTCTAACAAATGGCTTTTGTTGGGTTTTTATGTTTTTGGGGTTTTTTTGGTTTTGTTTTCTGTAAAAAAAACCAAAACTGTTAAATTATGGAATCATTTGATATGAAAATACTACTGTATGAAGGCATGAGATGTCTTCACCATGTAAGTTTAGAAAGCCACAAAATCAATAGCTGAGAGCCCTGCAGTTTTGTGGTGGTGGTGTTTTGCTTTCTTTTACTTTATTTTTTTTCCTTTAAAAAAAGCAACAAAAACACAAACAAAAAACCCCCCCACAAACAGTTAAATGTTACTGTTTTGGAAATAGTATTTTTCTTTTTTATCTTTGCTTATAGTTTTCCAAACAAGAACAGTAAGTTACTTATTGATGTGTCTGCGTTAAGTCATTATTGTTCTTTCCAAACCCATAGATCCATTTAAAAAGTCCAGCTTGCGAACGGAAGCAAATTAAGTTACAGTTTAAAATGTCTGTATACTGAATATCTCAAAACTGAAATGACAATGAAACTTTGAAACAAAGTAATAATGTGTAAAACACAACAAATAGTCTCTAGAGAGTAAACAAATTCAGTCTACTTTAAAAGTTATCAATTACAATAATAGGAAATGTTAGTTACTGGTACCATCACTGATTTCTTCGGTTTTGGACTGGGTGACAGCAAATGATAATTTCTGGCAGGTTTTCGAATGTATATTTTCCACGTAGAAGAGTCCGGGTTTTCGGCTGCGTAGCATCGCCATGCAGTCTAGAACAAGCGTTTTAAACAACAGAACAATTAATGCCATCGGATTCGTAGCTGCCTGTAACCACAAAGTAACTTCCACGTAGCACATTAGTCATTCTTTATTTAATAGTATTCTTGAATTTCTCCACCAGGAACAGAAACTCAGCATGGCTTAGAATCCTTCTTTAGTAAACAGAAGCCACATAGTTTGAACTGGGCAAACCAGAAGGAAAGATCAGTCTTTTCAAGTGCAACTTTTGTTTGCAACAAAAAATAAGGGAGAATTCTAGACTGAGCTCAAAAGATTAGGGTTGCATTTCTTGCTCTGCCCCAGCTTTCCTCTCTGACTTGGAGCAATTCGCCTATTGTGTCCGGTGTTTCAGGCTCCTACTTGGAAAACAAAAATTGTTCTTCCCTGCCCCACAAGAGTACCATCAGGGAAAAAAAGAAAGTAATTGTGACGTGGTCAGTAGGGCTATATTCATACAAAAAAATAAGATCAAGAGCACGAGGGAACAGCACCAATGGTTAACCAGGAACCAAAACCTAAAACCAATCCTCCCGCCTCCCAACCACCAATGATGTAAGTACTATGTTCCATGAGAAAAAGGAGGAAAAGCAGGACTAGGAAACAAGTCCAGAGACAAAGCACTACTGCATTCTCTCTTAAATGTATAAATATATCAGAGTTAATTAATAACTAGTCTCCAAATTAAAAAGAGACAGATCCTCACCTATGCACTACATGAAAAAAGGCCACACACATACATCAATAAAACCCAAAGTGCAAAAGGCCAGCAAACGCTAGATGAAAGAAACCAAGCAAGGCAGAATGACAGAGGAAAACAGACAGCAGCTGGAAAGTAAAGGACCAGACAATCACCATGTAATTCCCACCATGGTTAGTGGGACACTGGAAGAAACAACCGGCCTCTAGAGGAAAACAAGGAATATAGGAAAAAAGTATCACTCATTTCTGTTGGTTTTTTTTGTCTTGTACTGATTTCATGAACTACTTGGTTTAAGAATAATCTTTTTCTAAGTTATTTGTAGAGCTCTTATTAAATTGGGCCTTTAGAAGCCCAAGACTATTAGTAAAGCACAATTATCACCATTAAGAACAGGTAGTCAGCGACTCATTGTTCATCCTCCGCTCCTCCTTAACAATTCAGATAGAGCCAAGTACAACATTCTGGACGTGCAGTCTCAGGCTTCCCAATAATTTGGGGCTGATTTCCCAAAAGAATTGGTGGGAACACTAAAAATCCATTCTTTGCAAAACCATACCTTTTTCTGACCATGCAATCCAAACGAAACACACTGAGTCTGAAGACTTTTGGCTAATCTCTGGCTATAACCAGAGCCCTAAATTTAAACGTTTTTCACATTAACTCTGGGACTGTTTAGTTTCAAGCATAAACTTCACAGTTAGCTACTGTTTCCATAAAGAGCCTGACCTGGAAATCCACATTCAGTCATGAAGCTAGAGAAATAAGTCATATGAGAATGCAAAAATGATATGGCTTAGGCGTACATCTAGATTTTTTTAAAATTTGATCCCTGTGCTTCTAAAGCTACATGCAAATAATGAGTGAAGGAGGAAAAGCTGGAGAAACCTAGAATGAAACAATATTAATACTTCTCCAGGGTAAAATGCTGGCTCCACGGAAGTAAAGGAAAAAATCTCATTGACCTTACCGACACTGCACTGCAACTGTATTTTTAACAGTGGGGATCAAAATTTTCCTGCCTGTATGTTATCCTACACAAGAAGTCTGATTTTGCAGAATCCCAGTGGTTCCCAGCCACTTATCCCGGAGCTGAAAAGTTCAGAAAAGATTTTCCCATTTAACATTGTGACTTAATTCACCTAAACTTGAGATTTTTAAGAATTTATTTGTCCCAAGGAAAATGAAGCATATCTGACATTTGCCTTTACAAGCAACAATGTATTTTTTAAAACTACAATTTTATATGAAGCCTCCTCTGTTTTTCACTACTGCAAGGATACTATTTCGTAACATTTTCCCCAGGTAAACTCTTCAATAACTGCAGAATAGCTTTCCATTTTGATTTTACCCAGATTTTAAGCAGTTTGCACTGATTTGGGACTGGACTTTTCTGCTCACTAGTTTACATAAAGGCAGGGTTTCCAAAACCATTTAAAAGACTTGCATCTGTAACTCCAACACAATTTTTAATGGGAATCAAGCATGAAAGTACTGCCAACAGCTTTGAAAAAAACTATAAATGGAAAGAAATGATAGTATGCAAAATGCAGGAACTCAGTACCTGTATGAGAGAGGCAGCAGCTGGAATTTGACGGTTGAAATGCTTCTGTCTCTGTTTCTGTTGTACCTTTAGGGCAAAGCCTGAACCAAGAATTCCCTGTGGGAAGAAAGAAAACACAGATCTATTTTTTTTTTTTTTTTTTTTTTAAGGGGAAAAAACCCACACGGAAGCTTGACAAATTATGCTGTATTAACAAACTTCTATTCACCATTATAAAACCCAACTAATTATGTAGAGGAAATGACTTAATACTGTGAAGTTTTTCGACTCAGTATTACTTGTTGAAGCAAACTACGAATGCTATCATGCCCTGATGCAAAGCCTATTTAAGGCAGATGGACTCATGCGCTAAAGAGCAGAAATGATATTTTGTACCCTCTAAAAGCCCATAAATGCTTGTCCGGGGCAATGACAGAATAGGGAGAAATATTAACCTGATATGGTTAACTTCATTATTATGAGGAATAAAGCTTTGGCATGGCATGGTGCCGGTCAGCAGAAAGCCCTTTTAACTGTAGTATGGTAATTTCTATTTCCATGTGTTAACCCGTGCTGGGAGGGGAGGACAAAGAAGAGGAAAAGGAGTATTACAAAACAGTCAGGACTTCAGTCAGTTCAACAGGAGGCCATCTAACCCACCCTCGGGACAAGGGACACGGATGAAGGGCATGGGATGGTATACAACCTGAAACCGCCTTCAAATGTAGTACAACCAAAGTCCCAAATTAAGTATAGAGCAAGTCATTTATGTAGTCATTTGCATAGCGATAGACACATAGTTTAGTTTTAGTAACACAGATTAAAAAAAGCTCTTCTGTAAGTCAGCTAACGTGACTACACCTGCTCAACAAAAGCACGATTCATTTTCCACATATGGTCGTCAAGGTGTCAGAGCAGCCAGTGGTCTTGGCTCAGCCTCTAAGAACTGTATTAATCATCGAGCATTTGGAAAGGAACAGGAAAGGCCTTTCCTATTATGTTCATTCAGTAAAGATCAAAGAGTTAGTGATGTTCAAACATCACTTATTTGGGAAATGAAGGATCATTGCTAGATACAGAACCCACACCAGTGTGTTTAGCCACAACAATCACTGCTGACTGTGATTCCCAGCCAGCTCCCCTTATTTAAAACCACAAAGCGGCGTCCAATAGTTACTACATATCAACTGTTTGCTGCTAGAGCTTCAAACCCTAAATTTCCCCTTTGGGCCAACTCACAAGAACAACTTAATTCAGTAATAAAACCACTCTGATAAAGGAGCGTTTGTTGTTGTTTCACTTCTCAAAACGACTAGGGAATCTGACAGGTGAACATAAAAGCATTGCTGGGAAGGTGAGGCTGACACAATTACTAGTGAAACATCTTTGCTGGCATTCAAGTCTGAGGAAAAAAACCTCAACTCTTTAGTCAAAATAGTAGCTTTTGGCATTTTTCTTACAGATCATTTAATTTACTAGATCTCTCTTCTAAACACAAAATAAATGCAAAAGAGATCAGAAGGTGGGGGGAGAATATGCGTTAAAGACAAACTAACACCAGAGAGTCTAAAAATCTACTCTTAATTATCCTCCACTGCAAAAGGTCACATACCTTTGAAGTTAGTGACTCATTGTAAAAAAGCCACTGCAGTTTTAATAGTTACTGTTCCACGTTATGAAGAAGTTTTGTGATGCACTGGCATAAAACTGTTGTTCTCATCTAGCCTGAGCTTAGCCCCTCTACTTCCCTGCCATAACTACACTAACATCTGGCAACGCAACTGTGTGTCACTGAACTGAAAAACTTGCTGAAAAAGAAACATTTTAAACAGCACAGTTCAGGTTGCAGAAACATTTTAACAGCACAATTCAGGAGGATTGCTAAATTTGAAAAAAAAAAAAAAATACCCTTAACTACCCTTGGCACCGAACATTTTGGGTTTTTAAACCACAGTCCACGTTTCACTGATTTTGAATTTACCCTTGGTACTCGAGGGCTCTGTTTCTTGTTAGAAAGTACTCGGGAACCTGTTTTCTGCGCAAAGTGCCATGAAATCCTTTAAAAGCTCAACCCTCGCTTACTTTTGAAAATGGGACTTTGGCCATGGACAGGTGTTAAACTGGCGAAGAGCTGCATCGGTGTCCCCGGCTGCTTATTGTTGTCCCTCTGCCAGTGACACCTTTTTGGTGGCTTTGCTAGAAGGATGTGTACGAGAACGGTGCAGTTCACTCTGGACCTAATCAGTTGAGTAAACTATGGGTGAATGCCTTAAAAAGCCACAACATAACTAAGTCACTGAGTTCAGATGGAATTAGCATGAGAAATAGTTTCCTTTACACTTCTGAGATGGGCAGAAAAAACATTTTGAATTAAACATCTCTTTCTGAAAGACATACCAAAGCTAATGTTGCATACAAAAACCACTGCACATTTACTTTTTTTAGTTACTTATAGAAGCTCTTTTGCTTCTACAAGCTACATATATTTTAACTACAATACAAAATTTGAGTACAAAGCTTCCATAACATCAGGTTAAATGAAAGGCTAAAGAATCAACAAGTTTCCTCTGACAACTAATGAGTCATCACCAAATTGCCAGCAAAACCAGAAGGTAACCTACCGCAGGTAGTGCAAAAAATGAAATAGCAAATACTGAAAAACAAGATGCAATGGTCTTTCCTATCCAGGTCTGAGGCACTTTATCCCCATAGCCAATAGTTGTAACAGTCACCTGTAAAGAGAAATACATAGAGCATTACAGCACATATTAATGTGGCAGTCTGCCGTGGTTATACATTCTTCTTTTTTAATTTATTTTAAAGAAACATTAGTTGTATTCGTAACTCTCCCAATGACAGTCTGTGCAACACTGATGAAGGTATCTCTCTTCTCTAGGTTTGCTTCCCCATCCATAATAGACGGAAAAAGGCATAGAAAATTTAATTACAATAAAATACACATTTAAAATCATTAATTTAAGTCTTCATGACTGAGGCAACTTTACAGCATATGAAGTTATTGGGATATGGGCTGCCTGCCCACATCATATTCTTTCCTTAGGGGGAGCTTGCCAACAATTCTGAATCGCTGATTTTTATTTTTTTTTTTTTTTATGGTCAGGAGATGTTTGCTAAGAGTATTACAGGGCTGCTGCATAGAAAGAGTACATATATACTGTAACCATGGACTCTGACTGGGGTCAGACATGAAGTATTCTAGAGAATAATATTGGCATAAATAGCGGGAGAAGCTGAAAAATTTCCATGCAGTAAAGATCCTAAAAACACAGTCTAATGAATCACTAATTCATATAATACATCAAGAGCAAGAACAGATAATTTAATGCACACATGCAGGAAACATCTGTTGAGTCTGAGTTCCAAAACACTGAAGTAAAGATTACCACCACGGTGATCTAGCATAACAAGGCTTAATAAGTCATTATTCGCATGAGCTCAAGGAAAGAATGGATTTGTTTGAAGCAGGAGGATACATTTGGCATCTGAGAGCAATTTGAATTCACCTATGTCACAAGCTATTTCTGAATTTGGAAATTCGAGATTCTTATCTGTGACTCTGAAGAAGGCTAACCAAATCAGAGCCCGTGAAACCCCACGAGCCTCCAAGCAGTTGAACCACACCTCAGTTGCTGGCTCTTCAGATTTTCTTCTGACATTACGGGCTTCAGCTGCCCAGGAGACAGAGAACGTTCGTCCCAGACAATAATAGGCACAGGCCATCCCCACCTCGTCCGGGAGTTCCCCTGTCTGCTGTAGGGCACACTGCCCAGCAACAGCAGAAACGCAGGCCGTGCCTGCATCTCCAGGGGAAGAGAGACGGGGAGGGCAGATTTACACCCGCAAGATGATTGGGAAGGGGGTGAAGGGATAGAGAACCTGGGTTTGGGGAAATAAAAGGGCACAAGTTCCCTTCACGGGAAATAAAAGTGCTTCAGGAAAAGCATGGCCATCAGCCACCCGTTATCCATCCCCACCAAAAGATGAGACACCAAAGGGCCATCCTGGGGACGCAAGTCCCGACGCGAGCTGTACCCCCAAACACACCAAGCAGGCCAGCCAGGCTCCAACCCTCCTGCCTGCAAGCGGCATCATTACGTGTCTGCCAAACACGTGACACAGGGACAGCTCCAGTTGCTTGTGGTGACGCAACAAGTTTTCTGCAAGTTACTGATATTCAAAACATTCAAGTATTAGCACTTGATCTTTAGTACAAGTTTTTAAAATGTGGCTCATTTCCAAAAGTGTTTCCTATTCTACCAAAGCATTTTAAGAATTAGTAAGGCAAGTTAAGTACCCAAGTACCTTTGCCTGTATTCCTGAAATTGTTAATGAAATAACACCTTAAATTCAGGGCCTGATGAGGAACTGAAGGGATGACTTTATCTCCTACCTACACAAGAGGGCCAGTTTAAAAAAAAAAAACAAAACAAAAAATAATCCTAAATTCTAATTATAATTTTCTGTTAAAAAAAAATGGTTTAAAAAAGAAATATAATTATTGGAAAAGTGATGGCCTCTAATACTTTCTTACATAAAAGATTATGAGATAAGATAGTGGTTTATAACTCATTTAAAAAAAAAAATATTTACAAATACTTGTCCTTGAAAACATAATCAACTATTGCGTTACAATCTTAATGTCATATTTAAACATATACAATAACCAGAAATGTGATAAGAAATAGGTGCTTTTCAGCTGACTGAAGTATAATGAAAGAAAAATTCCTATACAACTCAGAAGTATTTGTCTTCCCTTTCCCACCACTACCCTCACCCACCTCTTCTGAATTGGTCCATATGAAGTATCAGTGACATAACAAAAGTATTTTCTGCACTGTTTGTTTGGGAGTTTAAAAACAAACAAAAAAAACCCCACACCACCACCACCCCCCCCAAACAAAACACATTTTGAAATTGGTTGCAAATCAAAGTGTGTGTTTAACATTTTTCTCTGTCCTCATAACTCTAATCCATCTGCAAACGCATTGTATTCCAACATTCCATTTTCTTTTTCCCCCCAAGATATAAGCTGTTGAAACCTTGCATGCCAAGTTTCTGCCCTAAATGAATTTTTACAGCCAGATTATAACCCCCTAAAGAGTACAATACTAATTTTAAAGCTGTAAAATAAGATCTTATAATGGAAATACTGACTCAACTTCCACTCTAGCATAGTAAATACGCTGGCATAATGAAGTTAAATTGATACAAGAGCTCACACATTAACTTTTCATTACAAAGCTGCATGAAAAACTAATTGTTTTAATTAGGAACAAAATCGTATTCATCCATTGGCTATTTCAGAACTTTGAACTGATGTACATCACCACAGGCTTTGGTATTAAGACTAATCTTGTTCCTATTAAATATGCATCCCTAGTCTGAAGGAGGAAATATGAAGCAAAAATCCACACAGCAAGAAGAAATAGTAATGTTCGTCAGCACTGGATAGGGAGGGGATTTTATTCGAGCCTTTTAGGCTAAAGTGAGCACAGCAAACTAATCAGGTGAGTAACAAGATTAGTTGATCAACTCTGATTAGTTTGATCAACTCTGTTGATCAAATCCTTGCTGTGTGCCTTGCAAAACTCTGGATAGTTAAACAGCTACAAACCACAGGAACGCATGATTCAGAGGTATTAAAAAGGCAGACATCACAGGCCTGAGGTAGCAAACACAAGCTAAGAGATTTAAAAAAGCCAAGCATTAAAGCAAATCAGGAAAAGTCACCTTATAGAAAATACCTTAATTACTGTTTCTAAATTTGCGGCACTGCAGCGCCCAAATCAATTGCACTCGGTATTGTTTTGCACACTGAATACCATTCAGGATTTTCCGACCCACTCACAATACCCATCTTGATTAAATCCAGCAACAGAAGAACAACATCCAGACACATCGGCCGGCTCCCTGACTTCTTGGCAAGTACAGTAAATCACAAAATGTTTTGGACGCTCTCCTGTATGCCAAAGTACAACACACACATCAGAAGCCCTTCTACTGCCCGACATCTTATTCAGCCAACTGCATTCATGCAAGTTGAATTTGAAGTAGGGTCTTTCCACGTTGCTGAAATCCATGCAGCAGAAGTGCAAACAGACACTCACGCTTATTTTACTCTGAAGTACGCAAATCTCTGTAAAGCTAAAAAAACCACCAGTGATCTTTCAATAGTTTGAATTCTTTTCCAAATAACAATATTTTTCTTCCTTGAGCATATAAGGTTGTCAACGATAAGACCCAATTCACACAACAAAAATCCCACTTTCTGCTCTCAGTCACCTCTACGTACATTGCAGCACTCTGAAGATCCAAGTTACATCTTTCAAGTGAACAAGTTAAGAGACTATGTTCTCTACAGGACGCAAATGTTTCAAAACTTTGGAATTAAAAGTTGTAACGCTGATCTGAAGAAAGGACCTCCTGGTCACTACTATTACAAACATTTAAAGGGGATGTTTGGATTCTTTTTCTTCTTAAACTTTCAAAGTCGTTTTCATACAGTTATTATTGCAGGCTCACACCTTCATTTCTTGATGCAGTTGAAGTACACAACCGAAACACAACCGCATCTGAAGGACACTGAAACACTTCTAATAACTCAGGATATGAAATGATATGAATTGTAATCACAGCAAAGAGAAAATATTAACTTCAGTGTCATGTCTCTCAAATAATAGATCCTCAGTGCTGCCTAGCCGTTGCTCTTGGATCTTAGCTTAATACCTCCTCGAGGTGTCCTTTTCAGCCATCAAATCAGTTCTGACCGAGTTACTGGGCACTCTAAACCTCCTAATCAAATGGTGGCCCAAACTAAAACATCTCCACTTGTGAGATCTCAGAGATAAAATCAGAAGAGTCTTAAAAAAAAAAAAAAAAAAAAAAAAAAACGGATGTATTCATTGTTGGAGCATTGAGCTCACCAAAATTTGTAAAGTCTGTTCTGTGCAATGAAAAAAAAGGGACTACAGCCGCTTTAACCAAGTCATTAGGAACACAAGGGTTGAAAGGATTTTCTGGTTGCTATTCCTGGCTTCTGGCTAGTTCCAGCCAGCCACATTATGTCATCTCATTCACTATCTCTTGAAAATGCAACTCCACCTGAAAAATGAATTTGCTTTCCCCTCACTGTTCCCGTTGGAACATTATTCAAGAACCTCATCCTTTTGATGGTACCAGACATTCTTGTAGCCTCCTGTCTTCATTTCTTGTTTTTCTCTTCCACCATTTCACAGTCTCAGTTTACCCCCCTCTCCTCTTTTGTTGCCTCACTCGTGCAGCGCACACACCTGCAACACACCGCGCTCCACTCCAAAGGCCGCTGAATCTCTTTCTCAGTGTGTTTAACCTCACAAACAAAAGCTGTTTTCACTTGCTCTTGTAAAATAGCCTGTTCATCCTCTGGATGATCCTGGCAGTAGTTCTCAAAGATGACAAGATAGAGAACATAGACTTGCATAAAAAACCGGGGAGAACTGTTCATTGTTAGTGAAGGTATAGGCAAAATGTTGAGGTTCATCTGAACTTCCCCCCTGGGCCAAGCACTCCTATAAAATACAAAGGTGACTAAATTAGAAAAACACAGTCCGGCAAAGACTTCAAACCTCCCAGGAAGGTGGTTATTTGATTTTTTTTTTTTTTTATTCATTTGATCATTATTATGACCATTTTTACTTGGATTGAACAGGCAATTTTAGATCTGAACTCAGCAGCAAGTGTACAGCTATACATGGACATAAGCAATAAAACTTACAGGAGATCCCGCAGCTTTGTCTCCTGGCCTGAGAATTAATCCACCGCCAGTCATTCAGATTTTGCAGAGCAGCGATACCCACTTTCTTTGGGAGGCTGCAGTACGCCAGCCCTTCTCTGCTTACTGATCAGACGGATGGGAAGCGGCGGGAGGTCTGCTGGTCACCATCAGCCACACTGCTGGCAAAGTCAACAGCCAGCTCTGCCTATTGGGCTTGATCTCACCAGTGCTGAACTTCAGCACTGTAGGGCCTAATCTATAGCAGAGAAGTTTCTCTTATCGAGAGACCTTGCTCAACAGACCAAAAAATACATGTCAGAAAAGGCAGCCAGCTGAAGTAGTACCCTCCCCATCGCACTGGGATATTCAAAGAAGCGCTCAGGAAAGTTATCAACCTACAGAGAGAGTTTGACTACAATTTCTGAACTGTTCATGAGAATTCTGCAGCTATTCCTTTGCCATTCAGTATTAGTGCTACGTTGCACCTCACAAAGTACAGTAATCATACTGAAAAGAAACAGCATTATCTAGGTACAAGAGAAAAAAAGAACACTATATACAAGGTAGCCAAGTGTCTTAGGAGGGAAGTTTTAAAACATCTTCCTATGAGGATAATTCTAGCCAAATGACAGAGGAAAATCAGAGTGAAGTTAGTTTCAGTCTCCTACAGACCCATTTCAACAGGTGCACAATTTATGCTAATTATTGAATGAAATTTAAATGAAAGCTAAATTCCTTAATTATAAATATTTTTTCTAGATCCTGACATAGAAAATTATCTATATTCTAAAATTACTTCTGTTTCATCAAATGGAAAACAACTGTTGAAAATATCTGGATTCTTCTAGATATTCTT
>KL256403.1:73405-93257 GCA_000699545.1 Podiceps cristatus
CAGCCTCCTGACATTTCTGCAGGGCTCACTGCTGGTTTTCATAACAGATTAGCAAACGACACCCAAGATGGTACCTATGATTATTTTCTAAATTAATTGAAATAACCAGGATACAACCCTTGTCCAGCCAAGACGAATGGGAGTCCTATTATCAGCTTCAAAAATGCATGGGACATTGACCTGAATACTCAGTAAAATAATAGGTACGTATACAGCAAAATGAGGGGAAAAAATGTTACGCATCAGTTGACTGCACTATAATCTTGTTGTGGCTCTGAAATGCCAGTCTCCTCATGGCATAACAAACTGCTTATTTCGGGGCACTCCACTGTTGAAGTTAGATGCTGTGACTTTTCTAGAAAAGCCAGGACTCTGTCCCTTAACACTCTCATAACTTATGCAAGATGTCAGATGCAGCAGAACAGCTAACACAATTGTTGCTTGTACTTCAGCTAGATTTTCAAGATATAATGAAACTGCCCAGATTGTTGGATGTAATAAATATGAAGCTTGCACCCTTTGACCCAGCCAAGAATCTCTTCCATAGCTTTGTTCTGAAAGGCTCCACCAAAACCCTTCACTTTTTAATTGATTATTAAATATTTTTAAATAAAAGATGGTCATAATTAACATCATAAATCTAAAGAAACTATCTCAGCAGATGCCTTAAGGAAAGCCTGTGTCCTACGACAGAAGCTTCAAACGCAATGAAACTCTCCCTTTGCCCAGTTTCACCTGAAGCCATTTACGGGCCTGCAGTGAATGGCAGAATTATGAGCCCTGCTTTACAGGAGGTGCTGTGGAATTACCACAGCAAAATAAAGCACCAGAGGCCGTCTTTTCTGATCAGGTGATTGTATGCGTTTCACAGACATGGTCAATAAACTCAAATATGCAAGTACTGTTCTGTATGCAGAAGGCTAGCACGTCTCCGTTCATGACAACCCCAGAGGAAACTCCCTTAACAAAAGACAGTAGCAACTACATAGGGAGCAAAAAACTGTCCTTCATTCAAAGTAACTAATTTGAGGGAGGGACGTATGGTCTCACATCATATAGGATAGCACAGATAATACTGTCCAGATATCCCCAAAAGCAAAAGAACAACAAAAAGATATCTTGGTAGGCAAAGAAAAACCCAGAGAAAAGTTAATGTTTTAGCACAATGAAGCCACAAACAACACTCTGCCCAGAAACCGCGGCCTTGTCAGGATCACGGTTTCAGTTTTACAGCAAGAAGGTAGAAAGTGAAAGCCTGGATTGTGCTTTAAAGAAGCGTGTATTCTCTGCGTAGGAAATTTGCATCGGAGTTGTGCGCGTATGTTTTTTAAAGGCCCTCCATGGTTCATTGGACAACGGGCACACCGGCAAGTATGCAAATGGAGGCTGTCCCAAAGACAATGCGACAGACACGCAGTCAATGGCGACTGTCATCCAGCTCTTTGCGTGACATGCAGACAAGCTCAGAGAACATTGATTGTCCTATAGACTCCGGTGACTGGAGGGAACGACCAGTCGGCTTACACCAAGACACATTTTTCACTCCTGACGTTTTGATAAAGGCTTATTGACCTAAATGAGACCCAAGTTATTCAGGGAACATTGAGGGTGAAAGTGCACAAGCTGTTCTTCATGGTCATACACAAAAACTCCAGGTATCCATTAGCAACTGGCAAATTCCCCCTCCCCTGCCCGTGGCTGTGTGACAGACAAAAGTGTTTTTAATATCTTGTGTTGCGTAAGTCTAATAAGGAGTCTCCTGGGGGTGGGGGAGGCCGATGAATTTCTGCCGGTACACACTTATATTAGCAGCCAGAAACTTGCAGACAACAAGGAAAAAATACATTAGAAAATTATGTTTTCCTGAGCTAATAGAAATATTGCCTATATTTTCCAGATTAACAGTTTAACATGAAACTTTACATTAACTGAAGGATGTCAACCTGATCCTTAGTTCATTTATGTTGGTGGTAATCAGGGCTAATTCCATTTAATAGGAGTCACCCTGGCAGAGAGCAGCAATGCCTCACACCTGAAAAATTCAGCAAGTCTGAGTTGCACTACAAGATTAATTTGCTCCACTGTTTCTTTGATACTTTCTCCTAATTGTCCTCTTTACACCTACCTGCTAAATGCACTGTATAAGTTTGTGCTTCTCACAATGAAGCAGCTAGACTCCGAAACTTGGCTTTGAGAAGCTGATACAGGAAAATGGAAGGATAAAGTGCTGATCAGACAGAGATGATGTAAAGAATGAGTGAAATAAGAAACAAGGCAACATTCAGCATAAGGGAAAAATTAAAATACAGAGAAAATAACTGCCTGCAAAACGCTAGTTGGGGGTGGAGATGAAAACTCAGTGGAGGAGTTTTCTTGGTTAAAATTACAGACACAAGAACTGCACTGTGCAAAGATCCACTCAACCCTATACAACTTAATTGTGGTCTCCTTTCTACAAGGTGAAAACAGAAACACAACACTGAGATAAAAACATGATACTGACATAGTAAGAAGAGCCCTCTGAGATGTGACAGTCGTGTACCTTCATACTGTGGGCACAGGGCAGCCCTCTTGCTTAAGAGGGGAGACTTTCTTTCCTTTTAATTATTGATTTGTACATAGTACCCTCACTTTGGCCGTCCCTCCTCCTCAGCCCAGGCATATGCTTAATGCCATCTTCATGTCTTCTCAGCCACATAAGCCCAACACAGCCAAGTACCAGATGAACTCTGGATGGGAAGATGGAGAACGTAAACATGAGGTACACATGTAGATCGCCTTTCTTGAGGAACTCTGTCCGCATAGGTAACTCTTCAGCTGCAAGCAGCTTCTCACATGTAAATTTATGACACTTTCAAATAAAAAGTACAGGTTGATAAGACTAGTGTAACAAACGTTTCACATTTCTGTGGTATAGTGCTGGGTGAAACTACAATAGATCTCCAGGTAGCCATTTAGCAGATGCCAGGGAATGAAATATTTCTCAGAAAGACCAACAAAGGAGTTTGAGTCCTCACAGGTGCATTGGTGCAGGAGTGGGGTCGGCGTGCAGGATCCGTTTCAGAAGTCTCACCACAGTTTTTTTCTGTGCATCTCACTACTCACTTTCACAGTTTTGACAAGGAAACAGAAGGTCCTTTCAGTTGATCAGGTACTACATGAACAGCTTTGGGAACTGCTTTAAGTATAATGAAACAACCATCAAAACATAAAAATTATCCTCAGGCCAAGATAGATATGTCATAACTTAATCACCTGGCTAAAGTTCAGCTCTCATCACCTGATAAACGAGCTTGGGCAGGATCCATAAAAACACAGTCCCCTGACAATCATACCCATGCTATCTGTCATTACAGCCTGTATCTCCACAGTTCCCATGGATTAATCGCAGTTTCATAAGCAGCCCACACAGGGAACACAGAGAGAAGGGCTCAAAGAACAGCTGTGATGAAAAGCCCGTGTATTAGGTTTGACTTATACTGAAGAACTGGATCCGCTATGGGTAAGGACACTTCAACTATTGCCCTGACAAACTTCAGGATGCCGTTAGGCAAAAGAAGAATGTACTTTCCATCAGAGAACAACAGGGAAAAGTTACTTATGAAAAGGACTGTGACTGAATTGAAAGAGGAACCAGACAACTTCATCAGTGTGACTGGAGAGTCAGATCTATGTAAACAAATACACACAAGTACATTAACAAAAAGAATATCTGGTTTATTTTGCTAATAAATGCATCTTGAAAAGCCCTTCCTTTACTACTCCACCCCCACTGGATTGGAAGAGCTACAATCCGATGTTAGGAGGCATCCAACAGCCACACTGAGATAAAGGTCAGTAGCAACTCCAAAAGGAAGGACAGAGTCCCTCAACTTAGCTGAAGGAGATGCTTTTAAACTATTAGATGAATAACTTGGAGGGGAGGAAAAAAGCCCCAAACACCACACAAAATAACAACAAAAAACTACACCAACATAACAAAACTCTGACATAAAATGGATCATGGTACCAGAACAGCAGCTATTTAGTAGATAAAGAAATTGTCTCTGCAGGCTGAGAAAGCATCTGCATAGAGTATATACTGCCTGAGGCTCTGCCTGTAGACCTCAAAGCTGTAACTGCTTACAGCAGATCACAGAAGGTCATGCAGCCATTTGATGTGGGAGGACTAGATGAGGTCACCTGAAACCTGTTATGAACAAGTACTGTAATGAGTTTAGACTTTTTTCAATGAACTCATAAACATAAGAGGAAAAATACATGTTTTAGGAGCAAGGAGGCAAAGCATACCACTAAGTTATTCAGGTTTGCTACTGAAAACTGAAAATCAAAGACAACATACAGCTTATTCCATCTGCCACAGAGGTGGCTGCCCTCAGAAGAAAGAGAATTAACAAGCACAGGGAAACAAGAGGCATTGATTTGGGGGATGATTTTAAGCCTCATAAGCACGTGCTTCTTGTACCGTAAGAATTTCCTCCCACCCCAACGTTTTACTGGGAATACGACTCCTACCCACCTCTGCCAGATCACAAGCTCTATTACATTATCCTCATTGGAGGGATCAACCATATTTTTCCCACAACTCTGAAATCTGGCTTCTTTCGGATTCTAGCTTCACAGACAACGAAGTTCCCACAAATTCCTTTAAACGAGGAAATAAGGTCTCCCCTAGCTTCTATAGGGATGGCATGCCAAGCGGCATTACCTCAGCTATGAGACTCCTGTGGCACTACTTGTACCGATATCTACTTGCAAGGCAAGGCAACGGAAGAGCTCTGCTACAGAGCTAGCGCGCCAATCGTAAAGCAGAACAGTAACCCCCTCGCAATCTCAGGCAGCAGTAGTGGAGCAAGGACACTGCCAAAAGCTTTGTTCAGAAGTCGTGACAAGGAGGTCTCTGAAAGAGCCGAGGGAGGGGACAATAGATCTGCTGATGCTAATGCAAAGTGACGAACGGGGCACTTGCCATCAGCCAAGGGCTGTGGAGCTGGATTGGGCAACAGAGAAACAGGCTCAGCATCTTCACAAGCAGGGACACAGCATATCCTCTACAGCCACTGAAAGGTCCAAAAACAAACAAACAAAAAAAAAAAAGCAGTAATGTATTGCTCATGTAGAGCAATACATTGCATTTACGTTCAGAGGAGGATAGCATGCAGAAGAGAGTTTGTTTGGAGAGTTAGTTTGGAGAGTGCTGGAGCCCACTTCAGGGCAGGCTGTTCACCTGACACATCAGGGCTTGCAAAATGCCTCAGACAGCACTTGTGTACAGCCCCAGCAGGGTATGCAAATTCACAGCAGCGACGGCAACTGTTTCTTCTAATCTCAGTCACTTTGTATAGAGAGGCCCCTCTTTGTTCTGTTGAGAAAGGCAGGATTTTTTCGTGAAAGCCGCACTGTGTTTTCTAAGGTACATAGAACAGCAAAATCAGATGGTCTAGGCAAACAAAGACATACACCAAGCTCAATAAAGTAAAAATCCCATCTTGATGAAGTACAGATCAAAAATATAAAGATGAATGGGTTTTCATATATATAAACACTGAATGAGCAACAGCAAGTGCCAAAAGCGCTATTTAGGATTGGGGATTTTTTTTCCCCCCCTACTTAACCCTCCTCACTTCCAAAGATCTTGTAAATTGCGTCTTTTCAAGGGAAAAACAATAAGTTTTTTTTAACATGTTTAAAGCCAGAATGCTTGGTGTTCCTTCCTTTCAAAAAGCCTAGTGTCATTTGCTGAAATTCTTTATCTAGCATATCTGTCACCAAATGATTAAACAAGCAACAGAAAACAAAACACCACGGTATCAGCATCACATTTCTATCTTCAGAGGCCCATAATTAATCCTAAAAAGTTACTGGACATCATTAAAGTCCCCTTATTAATTTTGTAATTAAGATGAAATAAATATTTATGTACTTGTTCATGTTTCGGGGGGAAAAAAAAAAAAAGGACACTTACAAGGAGACAAAGTTAGAACAGTTGATTGTGCTGAAGCTTTTCTATTTTTCCTTAATCGGTGCCGAGAGCACAGAACAATAGCACTGGGACCAATAAAGAATACTGCAGGCCTGCAATTTCAGGTTGAGATTTTCCAAAGGCTCCAAGCAACTAAATCCTATTGAATTTCAAGAGGAGTCAGGCACCTAACTCCCTCAGGTGCATTTAAAGAGCCTTTAATTGATTTCCTTAGCTCTCTTCTCACTGGAGGTTCCAGCCAAAGCCAAACACAGGCAGTTCAGATTTTTCCACCGACTACAAACGGCCTCAGCTGTCAGTGGTGTAACTCAGCGCATGAAGACATGGTCTCAGCTGCATTAGAACAACTTTCCACACCGTCACCCCTGCACCAGTCTCTTCATAACATGGCTGTGTCTAGCTTTCGAACTCCGCTGATGACATCCACCAGGAATTTACAGAAGTAAATGAAGTCGGGCTTACACGTTTAGCTTACGATACTTGTTTTAGTGTGGAGTTCTCCCCCACCACAAAGAATGCTCAAGAGCTAGACTTTAAACCCAAACCTCTTTCAAATAAGAGAAAGAAGCATCAACATGCTAACAACGGCCCCAAAAACTCCACTCCTTTTCTGTTTGTTTCATGATCCTGTTATTCAGGGCTTCATAAAATCTCCAGAAAGAATTCTTACAGGACCCTCTCCTTCAAAGTGGAAAATGCCCTGGTGTCTTCCCAGTGCAGCATATGCTTAATTTTATATCTCACTGAATTCACAATAACTCTTTGCCTACCTAAGTTTAAGCACGCACACCCACAGTTCAGAGATGCATACTCATTAGTACATACAATACGCTAATGAGTAGAAAGAAACTGTTACAGACTATTTAAAAAAAAAAAAAAAAAAAAAAAAAACAAAAAAAAAAAACAATCAATCTAAGCCATGTAGTCTGTATTTTTATGTTACGGAGAACTTTCCATACTAACACTATTAACAAAGGGGCTATTTTCCCCGATCTGATTATTTTTATCCTGTCAAGTATCTTGTTGGATGCTTTTTATTAAATAACCTTTCTCATTCATTCTTAAAAAAGCGACTTGATATCCACTGTGTCCTACACTGAGCAGTTCATAAGTTTTCCCTTTTCTCCACAGCTAGCATTGAATTTATTGGGGGACCTCGTAAAGAGAATATAGGTCTGGTTTTTTCCAGCTATAAATGACAGGGCAATAAAAGCTATTCCATCTTCCAGCAAATCACGTTTCACTTATACCCTTAGACTATCACTGTTACAACACTATTCCTTTCTGAGAGAAAACAAATATTGCACAATGTCTTTTACCTGAGCAGAGCCACGCAAAAGGAAGAATCTGGCCATTATCAGCTCAGCTTAACCTGCAATAACTTCACTTTGTACACTTAAAAGGGAATGTAATGGTAGAAGGCATTTTTAAGATGAAACAGCCAAGCTCTGGTCACCTGCTATACAGTTTGGTAACAGCAACACTTTAAATTTAGTGCTTTCAGACATACCAATGTACTTTTTTTGATTTGTTTTGTTTAAGGCCACACTGTGATAGCAGCCAGGAAGCAACAATATATTTTAAAACAGAAATTAGAAAGATTATTGATGAAAAAATATCTTTGTTCCACTGGTTTTGAAAAATGGCAAATAACTTTAAGCTTTCTGTGAATAACCTTTCTCCCTCCTTACTCATCTCTTTTCATTCTATTAGAAAAGGGCAGAAGAGGAAAAAGACCGGTAAGGATGGCAAGCCAGAAACCTCTAGTTTTCAATTAGCTTTTACAGTAAATCAATGATTGCTCTTGAAAAAACGGTGTTTTTCAACACAGTCATATTTTACACAAGCTGCAGCCAGGTTTCATTTTATATTTAATTTTTACACTGAAGAGGAACTCTTCCTGACTACTTCTTACTTCTCTTGTGCAGACAAGGATGAGCCCCTCCCAGGCCTGCCCTCCCTCCAAGAAGGGAGTTTCAAAATGGTACTGTGTGCTGGACAGCCTTGCTTAAGGATTCTCTACCGTTCCAGCTCCAATACGTGATTTTCAGCTTAACATCCTCTCTGGGATGTGATGATGCGCTGCTCAGAGAGGTGGTGGATGCCCCATGCCTGGAGGTGTTCAAGGCCAGGTTGGACGGGGCCCTGGGCAACCTTGTGTAGATCCAGGCCTGGAGGTTGGTGGCCCTGCCTGTGGCAGGGGGGTTGGAACTCTGTGATCCTTGGGGTCCCTTCCAACCCAGACCTTTCTATGATTCTATGATACATGTTCCACAAGTAAGTGATTTCCAGAAGAGTGAGAGGTCACCAAAAGCAGGACATTACCTCTACTTCTACAGATACTCATGATATCCTCTTTTTCTACAAATACCGTGTTTGTAAATTCATCCTCCAGAAGTAAGACTTCTTGCTAGAGCGATGACCGTGCTCTTCAATAACGGTTTAACAAGAACTAAATTTCAAATGGACTAAGACTGGTCTAACTGGGTAACTGATAAGAATTCAAGTGCCATGTTTCTGTTTGACATCCCCATAAACACAACCTGCTTTAGCCTCAACATACTTGAGCTCTCTCCCAGGCCTGCTCCAGAGAATACACATCATGCTCTTCCACACAGCTGCAAAAACAGTCACACACTAAACCTGTAGTCCAGGCACTTAATACTCCTCACAGGAAAACACATGTGCTAGTTTAAGCTAATAAAAAACCTCTCAGATGCCATATGTATACAGCCCATTCAGTCAGCGTTTTACAGTTGCCTCTAAAATTTGGGAAGGAGGAGAGGAGAATTATTTGACATGCAAAATAAACCTAACCGAAGGCAACAAAGTCAGCATTTTCAGCTAAGTGGCAAATACATTTCACATACTGAAGGCAAGTAGTTTCCTCCTCGTGCCAATTTCCTGTGCTTATTCCAATCAGTGAGCATTAAACAGTTGTGGCTATCATTCAGCGCATCAGGATTATAGCATACCAAAACGGGAAGTTAATTTATACCAACCAAAGCACATGATTAACTCAGTGCAAACTCTCCCTCGAGCTTTGATAATGTTCCAAACAGACCAAACTAAACTTACATTTGCAAAATGAAGATATGAGCCAGATCTCTCTGAAGTTGCAGACCCCATTAACCGAGCTACCGTTATGTGCAAAGACTTATATTTTTACTCGGATTCATGTTTCTATCAGTTTTGGATCCAACATAAATAAATGGTGCAACAGAGGCAGCTCTTTGCAGAATTCAAAGTTATGAAAGGAGAACTCCAGCTCTGTGAAACTCCCTTCACTCACTATCGCCTTTCCCCTGGTCCCTTTACAAATAAAGGACAAGTGCACTATTCATTGCTGTGAGAGAAAAAAAAAAAAAAAAAAAAAAAATCTTAAAAAAGCCATGGCCTTCTCAGCGGCAGCTGGTCTGAGCTTCAAGACATCAAATACCTCAGGAAACTAATAGGCATTATATGGAATGAATTTAATAAAAAAGCCCCTCCAAACTGATATTTGGCAGAATTCTGCAACGCAATACTCCAAAACTCTTTGGAAAAGGAGACACCTTTTAAAAGCAATGCCTAGGACATGTCAAGAATAAACTGAAGGCTCTCAACAGTACATAGGCTAGCAGGCAGCTGACGTAGCAAGCAAAAGCCACCTGACCAGAAGAATCCCCTCTGTGAAGTGGTACTTGAAGAGGGAAAAACAATCGAAACTTCAAGGAGGGGACCATAAGGAACACGGTTTAGAGACAGATGAGCCTTTTCTGTGCTGAGACATTGGGCAATGCAAGACAGATTTAGAGTTCACTTCAGTGAACTCAATGAGTTCACTAAAGTGAAAATATACATTATTAGAACAACCAAAGCACTGGTTATGCATTTTAAATGCATTAACGTATCAGAACATCCAACTGGTAGCAGCGTAGCAGGACTGCATATTATTGCATTACTATTGTGCTCATTTTTCTAAAGCTTGAGGCACATCTGCTCTTTAGATGAGCTGTACTTCCAGATGATTCATGGTATGATTTTTTTTTTCTAGGAAGAGCTGAATTTTCTAGTACCTTCTATTTGATCTGAGATTTATTGTTGCTTACATTAGTAATTAAACTAAATACATCTTTGGAAATGCCCAATTTCCAAAATTTTTTCCCAATGCCTTATGTAATAAAGCAAATGGCAGTCTTATCCACAACTAGCCAAATTTTGTCAGCAATTATAAAAGAAAATATTTTTGTTTGTTTGGGGTTTTGTAAACGTCAAAAGATCATCCAATTTTTTAGCTTTCCCTTTACACTTTCTCTGCAGTTCTCGATGCTCACTGTTTCAAAAGTTGGTTTTGGTATGTCTGCCTGGCTTCGGCCTCTCAAGATCTTACCGTGTTAGATGTAACATTAACAAAAGCACTGTAAGTCTAGTCTGGACACCAAAGGTCTTACTGCCAAACTAGAGAACTAAAATTACCCTCTGGAACAAAAGATGCTCATCCCACCCAAAAAATAATTGTTCAGCCACGGAGGAACTAGTAAGAACTGACACTTGTACCAGTTGTCTTAACAGAAATGAAGCAAGAGGTTATATTCGAGAAAGGCGACTCCTTACTTTAAAGCTGCTCAACCTCAGTATTTACTAAACCAATACGCAAGCCACCACTTCTTGTGACAAACAACCGAAATGTGTGACTTTTTTTGCATCATGTCATTACTAAGAGGGCATAATGTTCTTTCCCCTGTAAAACGTTCTTTTAAATCTGTATTTTCTCAGTATGCAAAATAAATAATTACCAGGCTATTCTTTTCTAGGACTAAGGAGGAGGGGAAAAAAGGGAGTCCTGATGCACAACAACCAAATACTGACACATGAATAGTGCATATAAAGAGTTTGGGTTACATCCTTTTTGAATGGTTTTACGAAAGAAATAATATCTCAAGTGGCCAAGATCTCTAGAAATTATCAAATGTCAAAGGTTCCAGCCAACGTGATAGATCTTACAGGAGGAAGAGGCTACTTAAACTGCAGTCCAGCTGGGATAGTTTTCCAGTCATCTTAAGGTATCAGTAAATGTGGCTAAAATATGGAAACCGGGGTCAGCGGCGCGGCCCGTCCTCCTCTGCCAAAGGGAGCCAGGCAGCAAAACCAAACTCACCCATTCGGTGAGCTCCTCCTCGGTGGATGAAACAAGTGGGTCTGCCATGCTCGGATCTGCCTCCTATTTCCACAGCTCTGCTAAAAAAAGGCTTTAATGACAACCTCGTGTTTCCCCTTTCCCGAACACATAACACATTGCATATTTAACTTTGTACAGAACTGTCAATTGCTAGTACTGTTCAGGGTGTAATTAATAACAATTACATTACACTAGAAAAGCACATAAGGGACTGCTTTGTGTACAATGTGCATTTCCTCATCAGCGGGATGGCCAAAGGAAACCTACTAGACATGAAAGTTTGGTACAGCTGTGTCCCATAACTGGGTACTTGAATATTTATAAGCTATTACACTTGGGATACCAAAGCTGATGACATGAACACATGTTTTAATAAGTCCATCAATAAAGCTTTCCTCATTAGAAATCTGCCCCTAGCATGTTACATCAGAGAATTCCGTTATCATGAACCTATTACTTGTCCCAAATGGCATACTGTTAAAGCCAGAAACATTGTGCCTATTTAAAGAGCATGCTTTAAGGCTTTCAAAAAGCAGTAGAAACTCTCTGCTAATACTATCTGTGGTTTCACACCTTTTGGGTAATAGTAATGAATATTTCATGCTACGAAGACATGAAATGTGTTCATCTCGGGCACTAAATCACCCTGAAAAACACTATGAAAGCCCTCTTTTTAAACATTTTGTGAATGACTTGCGGGCTGTGGAAATTATCTCTTCAGCGAATTTATTTTTTATGTTTAAAGAGACAGCAAACAATGGTGGCTGTAGAACAAGCAATCAGTTGTCAGTGCGGTTCTCAGGGCAACACCGAGTAGTTACCACCACGTGACTCCTAGTATTTCTATGAGAAGTCACGTTTGACTGTTTCAATCTTAAGCATAGTGTTAAAGATCGTCCATTTTGTTTAATATGGAGAACAGGGTGAACAAGCCAGGGCGGGAATCTATTGCAAACTAGAGGTATTTGTATACTAACTGGCTACTTCACTATGTTTTCCATGGAAATTCCAACTGCATTAGTTTTGGCAGTAATTAAAGACTACTTTTGGAATCCTTAACAACATTCAAGGAGTTCCTTTTAACTTCTCTTCAACTTTGGTAGTTCTTGCTACTCTTTAAAGCAGAGAAAGCAGGGATTTTTTTCAACCTTCAACTTATTTTACTGTTAAAATAAATACAAAGGTAAGTCAGTCGGAATTCAGGCTCAAAGGAACCCCACTGCGGTATTTATTCCTCTTTGAGAGCCGAGAAGCTCCTCTTTTGCTCAGGTTGTACCTCTTACTGCTCCTCCGTACATTGTGCAACTCTGCCTGTGAGCCAAAACGATCATAGGACTCAACGATAAAAGCAGATATTCAGAGTTTTGGCAGGAAGAATACTTCTGACATTTTGTTTCATCTGATCACAGGATTAGACTTCAGCTCAGGGCTTTAACACTAAACTGCCCATGCTACGTAACACAGAGCTGATTTCTGACACCTCTTCCGCTGTGTATCACTTTATTCTTGAATATTCCCATCCAAGTGAATGGAATGACCCTTGAAGCAAGCTGCAACCCATAGGTTCAGCTGTGCTTGTTTGCTATCTGTTGAAAAGGGAAGATTACGCCCTTACACTACAGATATCTAAGTACTGAGCCACGTAATGAACAATTTATGCTGCTTGAAAGGAAAATGCAAACAAAAGCCAGCACTTATCCAGGCATCAGAAATGTAATTGTACCATATTTCAAATACCAGCTAAACTGTTAAAAACCTCGGTGACCACACGGGATGTATTTCGAGCATGTTCATAACTATGAAATAATTATACAAACAAGATTCGTATTAATACCAATTAAATAAGTTAGTATTGACTGCCTGGCTAGAAAGTGACCTCACGGAGAATGAAAACTCCAAGTACTTGAATAGGGTAAACATGCATGGCTTTTCTATAATTATTGGAGAGAAATAGGCACGTGCAAAGGGTACGTCATCCCAAGCGTCCTAGGCACCTTAAGCTGTAACAAACTATGCTTTCAGGAGTACCTACCCTTTTCCATGACGGGAAAGCCTATGGGATTGGCTTATACTACCTAACCTAACTTTTAGACAGCTAAAGCTGAAAAAGAATTCAGAGTCAGCCTAGAACTACTGCTTCAAATTATCCAATAAAGTATTCTCAGCTTGGAGCAACGGTATAAACAACAGAGGAAGTTTCGTATCGGTTCTCTCCTAAAAGAGAGGTTTCTATTTTTGGGCTGTCTCCGAGCAGTCCGTATGATTACCTTGTCTATCTCCAGTTTCCCTCTCAAAACTCCCAAATCCACTGGTTGATCTGAACAGATCAGAAAGTCAGGCATGTCAGAGGAGATTAAAACTTCCTGAAAGCATTGTGAAAATAAGGAGCCTGGCAGAAAAGAAATACTCTCTCTACAGTCTACGAGAAAAGATTTCATGTTATTAATCACACTCATTGGGATTCCCTAATCCTTATCAACATCCAGCTTCAGGAAGGCTCATCAGAAATTTCAACCAAAGCTATTCGGCTTCATAAACACAAACAAACAAAACAGGCAAACAACCATCTAGCTCAAGACCCCCAAATCCCCCTAGCATCATAACTTTTTCTACAATAATATCTTTTTTCTATTATTAAGTTGAATTTTTCATATTGATTCCTGTAACCTATGTTTACCAAAAGAGTGACTAAATGCAAATCACTTTCAGAAAGAATTTTTTTAAACCTATGAAACCAAGAGGGTTTTGGTGTTTTGGTGGGGTTTTTTGTTTTGGTTTGGGTTTTGGAGGGGTTTTTTTGTTTTGTTTTGTTTGGGCTTTTTGTTTTGGTTTTGTTTTCATTTTTTTCAGTTTCAAGGACAGTTCACTTGCCATGAAACTCAGTATGAAGTTAAGAGTGAAACAGGAAAGACTTCCTCCACGCCCTCTCTACCACCACCCACCCATGTACTTCTTCACATTCTTACATGACTGTTTCCAGGTAAGAAAAAGAAGCATTTTGGGGAAAAAAAATTGACACCTAGTTTCAAACTCTCTATCCACAGAGGGATACAACTCTTGATTCATCAGAGCATGAAGTCAGCAGAAGAAGCAAAGCAATGAATCTTCATTCAATAAGGAATATGTATTCATCATGTAGTCACTTCTTCAATCAACTCTGATTGATTAAATTTCTTTCATTAACTGATTTCAGCTCATCTGGTTTATTAACATCTACATAACCCACCTGGGGCCCTCAGACATCTGCTGCACTTGTCTGACTTGTTTTAGGAAGCTCAGGCCCCTTTGTTTAGTATAAGCATTTCTCAGATTTCTGTTAAGACCTTTAGACTCCCCTGATCTTTCTTAAACACTATGGCAGCTAGCGGCTCTTACTCTCCATAAAACCATTTATTGCTGCTGTCCAGCAGAGCTGATCACACTTCTCTCATTCAACCACACATGCTCAAACAGAAACCATGGCTAGGGTTTCTCAAAGATTGACAGCTCTGCTGGTCTTCCATAAAGAGAGACACACTGTTCAGGCTTATGCTTGTCCATGCATTTTCCTTTTCTAGTTCATGATGGTCACAACAACCCACTGAGTTCAAATATTTACAACTGGGAGTAGGTGTCAGTAGTAGGCAGGGTCAGTGTGAAATCCAGCATTTAGTTGTGCCCCACACACTTCGGATGTTGCTCTTGGGGCTCTTCTAAGACACTTGCCTGCATGCTTTATACTTACAAAAAAGCTATTGTCCAATTCATTTATTGGCATATGAAAAATAAATAACGATGTCCTCAAGTGCAAATGGGAAAAAACTTTCCATTCTTCAATTTCCTCTAAATTTCTGAATGTTACATAGGATAGTATGACCTGATAAATTTTATGGCAAACAGAAAAAAAACCAACAGCAGACCCAACCACCATATCCTCAGCAGAGTCTCTGCATACTGGATACAGAATTTGTTCTACAAAAATCAATTGGGAATTTTCCTGTATTGTACACAAAAATACGATCTTTAATTGATTTCAGTGATATTAAATAGCTCAAGATTTTTACACTTATTCATCAGTTATTTTGAAGTTTTATTTGTAGCCATATGAGCTGTTCAGAATGTTTCCTTTGAAACTAGCTAAGAGTTAATTGGCTCAAGATTTGGGGAGGGGGGAGACAGGGAGAACTTTCTAGCGTACAAACCACAGTATGTTAACACAGACAGTATCTCACATTCTGTTGAGCTCCACTAAGATGAAAGGACTAGAGCATTCACTGTATAATAAAAAGAGCTCATGTAAGCAAAAGAAATAAATATTTACAAAGAGAAAACTGCCTTTAAATTCCTAAATCCCACCCCACACTGAAGAATCACCATCATATTGGACAGAAGCATCACCATGGGGAAGAGTGGGGGATGGGGGAACGAGCACAGGCAATAGTCTTCCTTAAAAAAATATTTATCTAAAAGTAGTTAGATAGCCTTTAACTCTCAGAACTGCTGAAGCAGTCAGTTCTATCTCATGTTCAGCATCATACAATTAAACTAAGTCAAAAGTTTCTGTGGTTACTATCAGATGAAATGAGCTAATTTCCCCTGAGAATTGGCTACACTGACCAGATGTCTTTAGCCAGCTACTCCCCAGATCGAGCAGGAGCAGCACATGCAATGCCTTCTCTGTTACTATGGAGATGGGTTTTCCCATCCACTATGCAGCCGGGCGTATAGTAGCTACCAGCTGTTGTCTCGACTCGTACTCCATCAGGAGAGATTGAGGAAAGAAAGTGGGAGATGGAGGGCTGAGCTTCTCCCAGCCCTGGACCTCATAAACTTTAACCACAGCATCCAACCCTCAATCTTCTCAGCTGCCACTTGGACTTGTTGCTATTGTTTAAGGCTGCCTTTTACTGTGCTTCCTCTGCTGGTGTTACGGGCTCGTAATGGGTCAGCGGCAGCACACAACTGCTTGGTAGAACAGGTTCGACTGCTGGGCCAGTAACTTAAGGTTTCCCCAACTTGCGCTTCTAGCCCAACATTCCCATCTAAATGGTTTTATGAGCTTAAATCTAAATCTCCAGCAGTAACCCATTTCAAGTTCCTGACATTATTCTCGCTCCATACTTTCAAATAAAAACTTTGTGGATTAATGGCTCCCTATCTTTCCTGCAAGGCTGGTTAATGCCTTCAATTCCCATTGCTTTTTAACTCCTGTGGAACTTTAATCCGCCTCTGACCATGCTGATGAGCTGCAGAGAAACAACGCTGGTTAGGATTTTCATTCTTGCCTTTTCTTTTTGAATGCAGCCAAGTTCAAAAGTCTAATTATAACATTGCAGAGTTAATGATCAATTTAACAAAGGCTTTAGAGCATCTTTGAAGTCATAACAACAAGCCAAAGGGGGGTTTAAAACGTTAACTGCACAGGGAGCCTACGTAGAGAGCTTTCTTAGGATTATCTCTCTCACTTAAAAAAGTTGAGTTATTTCAGAATACTTCCAGCAACCCCATGGCTCGATCTGGTTGCCACATAGCAGAGCTCTAGCTAGTGTTTATTTTATAGCTCTGAGTAGCACCAATCATTACCCTATTAATTCAAGCATGTTTAATTCAATGTCCTTCAACTACTCAGTCGTGCCTATTTGTAGCTTTTAAGCAACTACAGAAAGGTACAGCTTGTCACCACGTTTATACCTAACAGGCACTAATCACTGAGGTTAGATACACAATGTAAGTAGGGTATATATTAAAACAGCTACAAGTGATGTTCACTTAAATGTATGATATGTAGCCTCTACTCCTTTTGCTTAAGGCACACTTTTTTCCACTAATCACAGGCTGGATTTGCCTTCCGATGTACATAGCTCCTGCTGATGTCAGTGAGCTATAAATACACATCAGAGGACACACTCTGACCTGTTTACTTTTTCATCTGACATATGTAGCCACTCAGATTTTGTATATATTACGCACCATTGCAATGCTGAATCCGAACATCCAGAAATAACAAGGGCGTGCTCAGCCAGGAGCAGCACACAGAGAAAGCAGTCAGGCTCCTCCTGGCTTTTCTTGCCAGTCAGCATCACCCGACAGGTTTTAGAGAACTTGTTTTGTGTCCCCCCCTCAGCTATGAGACAAAGGTGAAGGTCAAAGGCATTAACCTGTTGATAAAAGGTTAAACAAGGAGTCTTAGGACAGCAGAGGAGTTACAGATGAGGGGACAGCCATTGCTGGTCCTCCAAAGTGAGCTGAGGGGAAAAAAAAACAAAATCTCAGGGTGCCGTCAAGATCTCCACCAACACTTTCCTTTGCACTATACTAAAGAACAGGGGTGGACGTTTTTCCCCTTTAAAATTACAAGTGAGAAAAACTTCCATAGCAACAAGCAGAGATGGTCTCTAGAGCTGGGCACTGTCAGTGGAACATTTCACAGGTTTGACCAACCAATTTAACAGCCACCCTGTGGCTTGCGCAGAGTGACAGGGCTGTAATGAACAACTTCAAGGCACACAGAGGCTTGTATGTGGGGCACTATCAACAAAGAAAATTTATAGATATTTTTTCACAGTGCTGCAGTTATAGACCACAATAATTGTATGGTGACATGTAGGATAAGTAAAAAGCTGGTTAAACTGTATCGGTGAAAATCAATGTTTCCTCTCTAAATCAGTCAGTGCAATCAGATTTCCTTTCAGATCTGCTGGGAGATTACATCTTACTGCTTTCTTCATTTAAAGCCAACTTCCCTAGACCTTATTGATGTGGCCATTTCCACTTCATGGTGAGTTTGTTCATTACATTCAGGTACTTACCCTTACAGCCTTGCCACAGCAAAGGATTACAGCTGCTTGAGTCTAAAGATCACTTAAGCTCTGATACAACGTAAAGCAATAAAGAAGTGAGAGCAGTCCGTCTATGCTAAAAAAAGGCTTTCAATGAATATCTGAGTATAACACGGCTGTAACACGACTGTGGACTTGGCTTGCCATTTTGGGGGGAGTTCATTTAAACTCTGAAGAATGCTAGTTGTTCCAGAGACTCATATTCCACAGAGGTAAAGGGATGATTTTTTGTTCTATTTTAAAGCAATTTTGCTAGAAAAATCACATGATGAAATGGTATTTGGACATTATATCACAACCATCCCTACCATTCTTACAAAGTGTCCAACACAAACATTATACTACAACAGCAGTACAGAACTGTGGTTTTTTTTAATAAAATACAATTGCACCCACGAAAGAGAATGAGGTATCAAATTTGTTTGCTTCTCCATGCTTTTAAAGTCTAAGGACTTTGTTTAAATCAGAAAAACAAGCAAGTTCGTTAGCTCTCCTGAGGACATATGGGACCCTGAAAATCAGGGGTGCATCACAAGGCACATTTTTGCTTGATACAGCTACACAACAGCTATCAATATGCGTTATATCCCGAGACAAAGTCTCACCTCACGAGTGTTTCAGTAGTTTAGTAACCCCTGTCATAGCTTCCAAAGCTACGTAAGCACTAGGAGCACAATTTGCACACCTGTAAAGTTGGATTCTTTAAGCATAAACCGTGCCAGAGAGACAGTGGTGACAGGACATCTGTCAACTGACACTTCTTCACCTACATCAGGAAGATTCACCCATGCTTTTTAGAGATTTTAGAAGCTTATATTTTATTTCAGAAATACAATTAGGCCTGCATTCCTCCCACCTCAGTTTCTGCTCTTAGCTGGAAAACTCATTCTCCATCCATAAATCTGTGAAGGAAAGAGGCACCTCCAGAAAGGTGCTGAGACCCTAACTTTGACACCTCAGCTCCAGGTTAGATGGCGCGTGTTCATACCTGAAACTCAAGCAAAAGCAGCACTCAGGTTCTTGAAAGCTATGAAGTACCAACAAAAAACTCTACCCAAACCAAAAAAGAGCTTTGCTGTACCACAGTGAGGTAAATGCACTGATTTGCTGCCAGATCCAACAGCAGGGATAAAAGTAGTGAGTGCATGCCTGCACTTCGGGAGACCATAAAATTCTCATTCTATTGTATTAAGTTAATCTGAGACCAACAAAAGTTTAAAATGATGATTCGGATTGAACAACTGCAGTAGCAAAGGAGCCACTGCAGATGACTGTCTCCTACCTCTTAGGGGAACAAGTCACACCCAGGGGGATGGGCAGGTGAATTTTTGCATCTGATGATACTAAAGTCAACAGAAACTGTCTCACAGAGGCTGGATCAAACGTTTCTTTTTCAGACAAAACCACCGCAGTGCAATGCAGCATCTTACAGTTCCTTCTCACCATTTATGCAACTCAGATTTTGAACACCTAAAAAATTCAGGGAGAGAGATTTTCATTTTTAGGCATGATGTTTTGTGGGGCAATGCACACTGAAAGAACTGCTACTGCTAGCTTGTCACTTTTTGTGCCAATTTATCAAGTGTTCGTATGTAACAGATGATAGCTCGAACTTTTTGGCACAAGAAAGCTCCATAACAAATTTACATGATGGCAAAATCAACAGTTATGTCTTTCTCTGATAAAAAGGGATGCTGTTTTGAACTATAATCACTGCAGACCCTGCAAGCGCAAGAGTAGTGGCAGGCAACTCACAAATAGCAAGAAAGAGAACAACCCGGAGAACAAGGCTCTTGTAGCTGCAGTCTTTCATATCTCCCTCCAGAAAGGTTGCATCGTACAGGTGCTCGAGCCAGTATAAACATTATCAAAAGCTGAAATCTCTATCCC